>PVHP010000888.1:28019-123218 GCA_004024765.1 Zapus hudsonius
TGACTTGGGCCAGGAAGACCAGGATGAGTACTAAGATATACAGGATCCCTTGCCACAAGGACTAATACAGACAGCCCACGAAGGAGGATATACAACTGATCAGGGATGGGGAGGGGGGGAATTGGGGAAGTCGGGATAACAACGCATGGTTTGCCCACTAAATAATGTAACTCATTATGGACAATAAATATTAAATTTTAAAAAAAAAGAATGTAAGAGCCATGTGGGGGGGAATATTCAGAGGCATTTTCCCCCATAACTGTCTCCTGCTCGCACAAATAATAACCCTCCATCCCATGGAGCATCTGGCAATCCCACTGAGGAGGGCCATCAGTAGAATGAGGAAAGGGAGGAGGAAAATGTTGGTACTAAAACCTGACTTGTACATACAGAGTTTCTACTTATTAATGAAAAAATTGCATTTATTCCTTCAGCAACATTTTTCCCAGCAAGTGAATTATATAACACACAATGTATACTTTTGCGCTAACGTTCTTTTTGCTAAAGGCCTCAGTCATAACAGGTGTTATTAAAAGTAATCAGCACTTCAGGAGTCAGAAGGATTCTTTTATTGGAACATTTATGGAAGGTTCTGTCAATGTAGTTGTGAATTATCGTAAGTGCTTTATACTTTAGTTTGGGGAAAGGGCCATGATCTGTAAATTATCACACACTGCTTGGTAATGTTCAAATAGTTCAACAAATGGTTATGCTCTCAAAAGTTAATGATACTGGTTTTCAGGAAAATGGACTCTCATATATAAGAATTGAAGCAAACTTTGAATGTTGAATTTTTGGTCTTGTAAGTACTTGGGTACCGGAAAAGTAAGAGAAGATCTGTCTACACCCCCAGTGGTCTTTGGAGAGTACCCCAGATAAGCACCAGATGTCATAGAAGGTCTTGATAGAAGACCATTATTATTTGCTTTTTCTTTAGCCTGGGCCTCTGGGATACCTGACATTAGAAGAGAGAAATAGTGTGTGGTTAGGTCAGCTATGGCCAACATTTGTAGTTTGTATAATGACGATCATTATAGTAGTCATCTATTGTAGGACATATTATGTTTAAAAATACTACCAGGTATGTATCTCAGTGATAGAGCACTTAGCTATCATGTGCAAGGCCCTGGATTGCATCTTCAGCACAGCCATAAAAAATAAGTAAATAAAATCAGATGGCTATAATGATGTAAAACTGTAGTCCTGGCTACTCAGGAAGCTGAGGCAGGAGTATGACAGTTCAAGATCAGCCTGGGCAGCATAGACAACATAAAAATAAAATTAAAAAAACACAAGATATTAACTATATGCATTAGTTACAAAGGCTTCTTTTTAAGGCCCAGGGCCCTGCAGTCACATTGACCAATGATGTGAATTCACCCCAATATCAGACTGGCATCATTCATTTCTTTATGTGTTTGTGTGTGTGTGTATGTGTGTGGCTTGCATACATAAGGATAGGCACACTTGTATGTGTGTGAGTATATGTGCATGTAGGTGTGTGTTCAGGTCAGATGCCTTCCTCAGTTTTCCACCTTATTTATTGGGACAGGGTCTATCACTGAACCAGGATCTAGACTGACTAGCTAGCCAGTAAACTCCAGGGATCTTCCTGTCTCCACCTTCTCCATGCTGGGATTCCAGGCTCATACCCCTGCTCAAGGTTTTGTGTGGGTGCTAGGACTCAGGTCCTCATGTATGTATGGAAAGTTCTTACCCACTGACCCATCTTCCTGGTTGTCCTTCTTTTTTTTTTTTTTAAAGCACATTGAGGACCTGTGTCCAGTTATAACTAGGCCAACAGAGTCTCTGTACTCTAGGGAGTAAGTAAACTAACAAAAATATAGGGTGAGATTTGAAAGGTGCTTTCTACTTTAAGAGACACTTGTAATTTCATTGGAAAGAATAATATATCAAGCTAATATATCAACTTATACTTATCATAGACATTGAGATCTACAGCCTCACCACCCCCTAGAGTACCGTTCTGTATCTCTCCTGACCATCCAGTTTGCTCTGTGATGGGGCGCTTTACAGCACAGTTCTTAGATGTCAAGTTGCCAGAGACATTTCTGTATACTTTTCTTGTTCCCTCTTTTCTGATGCCTCCCAATAGAGAGAGCTGACCATCATGTAGTGTCTGATTGACTAGCTGGCTGCTCACCCCAGAGTGTGTGAGAATCTGTGGCCCCTTTGTACTGTAGCCCATTCTTCCTAACTTTCAGGTCTCCACCTGTTTCTCAAAGTGGTTTGTGATCACCTGATATCCAGGTGGCCAGACCACCTTGACCCTGGGGATTCCAAAGTGTGTACAAACAAGAGTGAAGGAAGAAAAAGCTAATCATAAAGAGCAGAGAGGCCAATCTTTTGCCTGTTTCTAGTATTTTCCAATGCTATGAACATGTACAAATGGTAGTATGTAGGATTACTGGAAAAGCAGGTGGCCAGTCTTTTTTATTTCATATATGTGTGTATGTACATATATATCTATATATGTACATATAAATATACACATATATGTGTACACACGCACATACACACACATCTTTGAATCATTGGGCAAGAAAATAAAGGTCCTGGAATGTTAACAAGATTTATGAACATGAGAACAAGGTCTTCCAGAGGCAACTGAAATGTGTGACAAGCATTAGCATTTCAGAGTAGTGATGAGCTACTTGTGTAGATTGATGTGGTTAAAAATTAGACAAGGCATAATAAAAGCTGAGACCATTCAGGCTTAGGAGCAGCTGAATATGAGCAATTATGAAGCAGTTAAGCCATTAAATAAAACTGAAGATCTTGTGAACCGCCAGAGCAAAAAGGCACCTCCTTGTGACCGACAGCTTTATCACCCGCACTCTCCTCTCAAAAACATAAACATTAGGAAATGTTGGTGCCAAGGGCGATGGAGAGGCTCTTTAAAGATAGACACACTGATTCTCATGGTGCTCAGGATGGCAATCTCTTTCCAAGGAAGCCATCTCACTGAGCATGTCAATTGTAAGAGCCCAATGTGGGGATAAAGCAATTAAGGGCAGGGGTCCCCATGGAGAAGCGCTCACCTGGCTTCTGACCTCTCCTGTGATGATGCATTCAGCCCGGCCACCTGTATCCTCTCCTCCTCCTGGGCCATGTTTGTCTATGAGGAAAATGCTTGTCTTATTCCCATTCTGCTAGGGTGTTAGGTCCTTTTAACAAGAGAGGGCTTTTCATATGTGCTACATGAAAAATAATCCTAAAGACATCTGCTTTTCCCCCCATCACTGTTACTTGGCTGCATCAATTGATGGTAAATAAGATTATTTCCAGAAAAAGATGGAGCTGGTTCAGCGTGGGTCTGGCCTGTGCAGTGATCCTGTGTCTATATGCACAAGTCATTTTGAATAGCTTAATTGGTTGTCAAGAGACGGATCTAATATTTATTAAGATTCTGCCATGTGCTAAGCATGGGATTGCTACGTTTACATATTTATTCAGGGGAAGCAGGGTATTGGATTGGAAAGGGGCATGGTAATTCCTGCTGCAGTCTCGGTGTTGTCTGCAATTACCAGTGGGGGAACTTAGCGAGTCATTTAATGTAAGGAAGAAAAGCAAATGCTCTAAACCTGTGTTTACCGACAGTTCAAAGTGTATGTGCTTCCATGTGTATGCCTGTGTGTCTGGAAGAGATTATCTTTTATAGTCTTTCCAACTCCAATGTTTCATGGATTGTACATGCATGCCAATTTTATTTATATATTTTTTACCTTTCTGCCATTTCTTGGATAACATATTTTCCCTTTATTGAACTGTGTTTTTTTTTCTTCCACGTTCAAATTGCTCACCAAATTCCACTTTATTATTTATTTATTTTGTGTGTACAAGCATGAGTATATTTGTGCCGTGTCATGTATGGTGAGTGTGATGCATAGTGCATGCACGTGTGTGGAGGCCAGAGGAAAACATCAGGTGTCCTTCTCTTCTCGCTCTTCTGCATATTTCCTTGAGACAGGGTCTCTTTCTCAACCAAGAGCTGCTGTCTATCAGTGAGACTCAGAGGTTATCTGACCTCTCCTCTCTCTCCCCTCCTCCATGAACTGAGATTACAGACATGTATGGCCATGTCCAGTTTTTTTTTTTTTTTTTTGTAATAAAGTGAATTCTGGGGTTGGAGAGATGGCTTAGAGGTTAAGGCACTGGCCTGCAGAGTCTAATGACTGGGGTTCAATTTCCCAGTACCCACGTAAAGCCAGATGCACAAAATGGTACATGCACCTGGAGTTCATTTGCAGTGGCTGGAGGCCCTGGTGTGCCCATTCTCTCTGTGTCTCTCTGCTTGCAAGTAAATAAATAAGTTTTATTTTTTTTAAAGTAAATTCTGAGTAGTAGAACTTGTTAGTCTCTAGCCTGAAAGTTCTCATGTTTAAATGGCAAGTGTTCTTAGCCACTGAGCCATCTCCTCAGCCCCAGATTTCACTTTAATCCTTCAAAATCTCTCTTGAATTTCTGCCTGTTCACCAATCATTCTTTACTAGGGGCTGAGGACACAGGCTATAGAGCAGAAGAGATTTGTGTTCTTTTGCCATTCATATCTATGTGACCTTGTGGTGTTTGCTTTTCATTTAAATTGAATGTTAGCACCCCTAGTAAGCATGGAGGGTGGCATCTGCCTCTTAGAATTTTGAATATTGTGTGACAAAAAGTGCATATAGGATGCTCAGCAGAACAAAAACTCCTCACTACCATCTGGTTCTTATACTGGCATAGTAGATTGGCATTATTTCCTCCATTATTTCTGAATGGTCAGCCTACCATCATCTTGCCTCACCCTGGGGAGATGGAACAGGCTTGTAGCTGATATTCCTAACTTCAATAGACAACTATGGTATATCATAGATGATTTTGTTTGTTAGAGTTTCTATTGCTATATATTGGGGGTCGCTATGTTTTCTCTTATGCAACGTCTAATCTGCTATTCATTTCATTCCATGTATTTTTCACCTCAGAAAGTTACATTTTCATTTCTAGAATTTGAACTGGGTCTTTTTTTGTACTGACCTGGTTTCTATCTTTACCTTGTTTATGCTTTTCCCTGCCTTCATGGTTCTCATCCAGAGGTGACTCTACACCGAAGGAGATTCTAGGTAATGCCTGAAGATATATTTGTTTGTAGCACCAAGGTTGGAGAGGACCCTCCTGACATTCAATGGGCAGAGGTCAGGGACTTCACGAAGCATCCTATAATGTATAAGACAGCTCTCACAATGAAGAATCATCTGGCCCCAATTATCAGTAGTACTCAGCTTGGTAAAGCCTGCGCTACCTTCTTAAACATGTGAAATATAGTTACAGTGAATGTTATAATGTCTTTGTCCACCTGTCTTACTATCTGTGTAATTTCCAACTTAATTTTTGTATGTGTGCTTGGTGGTTGCATATAAATGGGTGTGTGTGTTGATGTCGCAGGACAACCTCAGGTCTCATTCGCATGTGCTGTCCATTACCATTTATTTATGTATTTACTTATTTATTTTGAGACAAGGGTTCTCACTGGCCTGGAGCTCAACAGGTAGGCTAGACTGATAGGCCGGTGGGCTCCAAGGATCTACCTGGCTCCTCCATTCCAGAGCTGTAATTAGTGGCATAGGCCACTCCACTAGCATTTTTATGTGAGTGCTGGGGAGCCAGCTCAGGCAGTTCTTCATGCTTGCATGGTAAATCTTTATCCCCTGGCCTATCTTCCCACAGTCCCCATTGTGTTACTTTGTTAACTGAGTTTTCTTTTCACCTCACATCTGTGCGTTGTGGGACTTTCTTGATGGATACCAGCTACTGTGATTTTCATCTTGTTGTGTGCTTGGTTTTTGTTTTCTCTCAAATATTCCCAAGCTTTCTTCAGGATTTAAGTTGCCTAGGAAAATGGGATTCTTTAGATTTGTTTTTAAATTTGTTATTAGGTGGGGCAAGAAAGGGCCATTTTTGCTCACTACTGAAGTAAAATGCAAAGGACCACAAGACCTTATAGTCCTATATATAATAAGGTTTTTCCACAGTGGCATGAATTGTTTCCAGGTCTGTGTAAACTTTGCAAATTGCTCTTTGCCTTTCTCTGGACTGAGAACTTTCCTACATACATGTGCTGGTTGGCACATGGCTGGGCATGAGGAGTCCTCTGAGATCTGCAGGAACATTCTGAGTAGTTCGACCCCTCTGGTCCTGAATTCCAGCCACAGTGGCCTCCAGGCACACTCAGCTCATTCTCCCCAGCTTGGGGAACACAGGAAACTCTGTTCATTTTCTTTTCTTTTTTTTTGGTGCAATTTTGAACTCCAGGCAGTGAAAGAGAATGATGCAGGTAGAACACAATGAGATTGTTTTTCCTCATTTTGGGAATCACTGTCCTGTGTTCTGGAAAGGGTTTTCTCATATGTTCAACCTTTAAAAGTTGTTCAAGGTTGAGATCAGATATTGATCCCAAAATTCCATCATGGCCCATGGTAGACTTAAGAAAGGTGCATCAAGAATGCCATATTGAAAATGGAATCATATGTTCTTTCCCTAGCTATGCTTCTGGTAACATATTTTCTCAGACTCAAACAGACTTCAGTGCTGACACCTGAACCACAGGGTGCACCTTTGCCAGAACGACCTCTGAACTTTTCCATGGTGATTCCCTTCTGCTTTTTGCCTGGCTTCGGCTTCTTCTCTTGTTAGTAACCACTTCAGTGACTCCATCTTTAAACCTCTACCTTCCTGTACCCTATTACTTGTGCAATCATTTTGGATCTGTTTTTGTTTGCTTTTTGGCCTTTTCTGCACTTAGGTCCCCACATTTATATAGGGCTCAGTAATTCATATATCTGTTTGTGGGTTACAGTGTAATTTAATGGTGTGTTTATATTGCTGTATTTATTAGCTTTGAAATTCCTAACAGTGATATCCATTTTCTGCCCTCGGGACATACTCACATTTTAATTACTACTTATGTATTAAAGAATATTTCTTTACATGTTTCCAGTAAATTTTTTTCTTTAAGTCTTTCATTAACATTAGTTTATTGAAAATGAGGGGGTGGGGCAGGAAACATAATGAGAACCAGGAAATAATGGCACTAAGTCCCACGTTTCAGCGCTTGCCAGCTACCATGTTTGTGTGTGTGTGTGTGTATGTGTGTGTGTGTGTGTGTGTGTGTGTGTGTGTGTGTGTACCATGCTGTTTTCAGATTTCTTAAGGCTAAATCAATGTCAGTTGTTCCTGGCCTGTGGTTGCCATCCTGGTCATAACAAGTCCTGATGCTGTTACCCTGAAGCTTGGGTAAACTGGGTCTGGCCAGAACGTATGCTGGTGCTCCATGGAGTGAGATGCATGACCAGAAATCCCTGGGTTTATGTTGGGTGGTTCACATGCTTAGAGATGGGAAATGTGGAGTCTTTCACCTTTGGTTACCAATTCAGAGCCAATCAAGATGTCTCTGGGTTTAATGGCCAGTTAGAGGACCCTGTGAAATAAGCTGTTGCTGTCAATCCTACTTTTAATGAACAAGAATTCCCATAATTCTATGCTGCATATACCCTTTGTTCTGTAAAGTTGATAAATGGGCTGTGAATGGAGCGGTTTCTGGAAACAATTTATGCACAATTTCTCTCTCTTCCTTAAGAGCTTACGTAATTCGATAGGATAAACTATAGAAAGAAGTGTAACCAAACTTTATTGCTGACACAAATCTGTTATTTGGAGTTGCTCCAGGATCATGGCTTACGTGTCAAGAATTGAAGGAAGGTGGGGTCTACTCTTGGCTAGAAACCACCATGAAATGGGCCAGTCATCAGCAGCCAGACACGGTGCATGTGTCTGAGTGGACAGAAGTAAGGATTGAGGGTCAAGGAGAGTAGGGCAGAACACCACCAACTATGCAACTGAATAGTAGACTTTAAATACTACCAATGGATAGTTGAACCTGAGGCTTCCTGGCTTACCATCAAGTCTTACATGTGTCTCTTCACTGGATGAAAATCTGCCAATTTAAGAAAAACTGCACATAAATGAAGCAAGATCATATAAAATAAAGAAGGATTATGATAAATGGCGAGGGGTGCCAATGTATTTGGGTTTCAATGATGTGGATTCAAGCTGGGCAGGGCAGCCCATGACTGTAGCACGAGCTACTTGGGAAATGCAGACACAAAGATCACATGAGTCCAAGAGTTTGGGGCCAGCATGGGCAACTCATGGGGACACTGCCTCTTAACAAACACAAAGCACAGAGGATGCAACTTGGACTCTTTGTACTTGAAAAAGGAGAGAGAGAAAAAAAGAACTTAAATGAGGTGTATAAATGAGAGACAAGAGATATGAACTGCAGATGGTCCTTGGGCAGGTGTCAGTTTGCATGTATTTCGCACACTGAGTATCTCTGTACTGCGGGGGATTCTTATGTTTCATGAAGCAATCTCCACAGGGCACAGTCACTAAAGGCAAGCTAACAACTGGGCCCAGTACTTCATCAGAACAAGAATCTTGGGATCACAAGCCTTTTCATGGACTTTTACCCCAGAGGCAATTTTGGCTCTATGATTTTTGCCTCAAGTGCTAACTATGAAATCCAATTTTTGCGTACACACACACACACACACACACACACACACACACGCACGCACACACACACACACACACACACACACAATGTAATTTCACTGGAGTAGCAAAATACTCAGGTCATGGTTTTCACTAAACAAATATTGGCTAAGTGAATGAAACTGTGAGTATTAGAGCAAAGTATCAGAGACTTCTCAAGTATTCATGGCTTTGCTAGAAATGCCTTGATCATATGCCTGAGTCTATCTTCCCCCCTTACACATTGTAGCTAACCCCCAACTGAGTACTGAAGGATACCCGTAGTAACTATTTAAAAGTCAAGACGTAATATTAATGGTTGTGTTTTGTAGTTGATTGTCTTCAGCTTTAAAATAAAGCTTAAGTAGTCACCAAGGCAAATGAAGGGGAGATATTAAAAGCATGTTTTAGAAATGGTCCAACAGTTGAAAATTCACCTTGTAGAGAGAGCCCATATATTTTTTTCCTAAGGCTTCTTTTGACCTTGCTAGCTGACCCACTATAAGGAAACTGCAACCTTTCTGCCCTTAGTTTGTTCTGTACAATGGGAAGGTTAGATCAGAGCAGAGCCATCTCTGAGGGCCTTTAGGTTTTAAACATGCTGAGAAGAGTTTTTATACAGAAACTCACAGAATGCTTCAGCTGACTAAAAGATCAGGACATATTTTTTGAACCTGTATAGCATTTATTTATATTTAAAAGTCTTAATAAAAAAGTCTTATATGTTTGTGATACATAGAGTATTTTTGCAAGACTTCATGACATATTCATAATGACTGGTAGCCATTGGGAACAAGCTGGCATATAAAGAAACAGAATTTCTCTAATTAAATATGTTGAAGCTGGGTGTGGTGGTGCATACCTGTAATCCCAGCTCTTGGGAGGCTGAGGGAATAAGATCACAAGTTCAAGGTCGAGCCATATTTTATCAAATCTTTTTCCTTTTTCGGAGGTGTTGGTATAAACGTGTAGAGCCAATCTTTGGGAGCTAACATTTCCATTTAGTTACCTACTTTGTACCTGGTTAGCAAGACCCAGAAATATACTTAAGAGTTCTCGTGCAAAAATTATTGGGACACAATATTTGTACATCATTATAAAATACATCATGGTAATTTACACATATACAATGCATAATAATCAAAACAAGGTAATAGACATTTCCATTTATTTTTTAATTTTTTTTACAGAGCAATGCCTTTTTTATTTATTTTTTATTTTTTCAATTTATTTATTTGACAGAGAGAGAATATGGTCATGTTATTCTAAGATGAATCTATTTTATTTGGAAATTTTATACTCATCTAGTGATTTTGTAATTATATCAGTAGTTGTCTTACAGTTATAGAAAGCCAGAAATATTTCTTCTGTGTGTTTTTTAATTTAATTTATTTATTGTTAATAAGTAGAAACTCTGTATGAACGAGTCTTGTGTTGGTACCCCCATTTCCCTCCCCCCTGCCCCCAATCCACTGAGGGTCCAGGGTCCAGGGGACGGAGGGCTCAGAATTGTACAAGCAGTAGATAGGTTTTTATTCCTCTGGTTTTGATGTCCCTTGTTATAGTCTTTCAGCCTCCTTGACTCGGCACCTCTCAATCTCTACTGACCATTATTCCATTTAGAATTTCTATGAGATCCACTTGTTAGTTTCCACAAATTTGTGAGAACATGTGGAATTTGTCTTTTCATATCTAACTTATTTTGCTTAGGTTAATGGCTTCCACAATTTATTCTAAAAATACTAAGGTATATTAATATCCTCTAGGAGGCTTGTAGAAAATTTACATTCTGAGGTGGGGTCCCAGGATTAAAGTCTTAATACTTAAAATAATTCTGAAGTGGTTCCTGAGTTCTTTTGGGGGGGCAATGCTGATCTGAGGTACACATATAATTATCTCTGGATAGGAAGGAGCTCAAGAAATAATGAAGTCTAGTCTTCTAGAACAGACAAAGTTTATCCTTAGTCTTTCACAGAAAAGGGTTTTTCAAAATCTTAGTTCTAATTTACTAAAATATTTAAGGAGCCAGGCTTTGTGGCACATTCCTCTCATCCCAGATACTCATGCGGTTGAGGCGAGGAGATCACAAGTTCAAAACCAGCCTGGACAACTTAATGAGATCCTGTCTCAAACAAAAACAAACAAACAAGATATCAAGAATTTCCTTCTTGTTTGTGTTAAAACTAAGCCAATTCTAAATTTTATGTCATTTTTACAGTGAATTTTGATAAATGAAATAAAAATTCTTATGGGATTAGGAAACCTTGGCTTTAAAACAAAACAGATAGTTTTACTCAGCGTTCTGCCTTCTGGATGGACTAGAGTTAAATACAAATTTCAAGCAGATAAAATGATTAGAAGGTTAATATAGAAAACATTTGTTTGGTAAATAGTTCACAGGCATTTTGGAGCAACCAAACCTAGACAAAAATTGTTCAGAGCTGTCTTAGGTTTCAGTGAGGGTGGGGTTAGAAGTGTTGGTTTGTTAATATGCTTTGTTGTAAGTACCCATGTGCAGAAGTTACACTGTTTATTCTACCTTCCATGCCCCAATCTTCCCTCCATACAGGGAGGATGCTCTCCACAGTCCATGTTCCAGACAGTGCATGGATGGCTGGCCTTCCTAGCATCTTGGGGGAAGACAGTGGGCAATGAAGTTTGGCTCTCTTTTACCCTACTGACCCCCACCAATGTATCCCATGGGTCGCTCTTTTTTTATAGTCTACTTGGAACTTCTGTGATTTAGAATTCAACAGTGTAACCTACAAATGGAGAAAGGTGGACTTGAGTTTTGAGCACAGTTTAAGGAAAGCCATTGAAAGACACCAGGAGAGGTTGGCCTAAGACATAAAAAAAACAAACTTGTTAAAAATCTCAGGTTGGTGTTTGCAGCAAATATTTACCCCTCCCTTGTGCCTTATTTTTTTCTTTGAAGTCAAGTTATATTCCTTCACATATTTTACTGAAGCACAATTAAGAGAGCCTTAAATGAACACCTTTTGCTGTTTTGTTACGCACTATGTGTGAAGAAGTCATTTGTATCCTCTACTCCACAGCTCTGCACTTAGAATTTCTCATTATGATCAATAATTTGTTATTATGGTTTCAGAGCTTGTATTGCATTTTTTAAAAAATATTTTATTTATTCATTTTCAAGCAGAGAGATACAGAGAGGGAGAAAGAGAGAGGAGAGAGAGAGAAAGAGAGAGAGAGAGCGAGAGAGCGCACCAGGGCCACCACCTGGTGTCTGGCTTATGTGGGTCCTGGGTAATTGAACCCAGGGTCTTAGGCACTGGAGGTAAGTGCCTTAACTGCTGAGCCATCTCTCCAGCCCTGTATTGCATTTTTAGTGTGTGATGCATGTATAAGTCTGTGTTCACGTGTGTGGGTGTGAGTACGCGTGTGCCTGGAGCACGTGTGGATGTCAGAGGGCTAGTCTTCACCTTCTCTCTTCGCTGAGGCAGGATCTCATCTTGATCACTGTTATATTCATTGCATTCACCAGGCTACTGGGCCTGTGAACTTCTGGGAGATTCTCTTTTCTCTGCCTCTCTTCTGGTCATAGGCATGTTGAGATAATAAATATCTACTACAGTGTCCAGCTTTGTATGTGGCTTCTGGGGATCTGAACTGAGCTACTCACCTGTGTGTGGCAATTGCTGCATGCACTGAGCCGTCTCTCCAGCCCTGTATTGAATTGAAAACAACCTGAAAAAAATAATTGCCAAAGTGGATAAGTTTCCCCAGATCCCTGGTCCCCTTTCCTTTAATGAATTTTTCCCTAATACTTAATGTTATAAAATTAATAATATTTAATTGAATTGTATTTGATAAATCAATACAGGAGACAAGATCCCATTTCTCTTTGATTATTGAAAGAAAAATAAGTGACCTCAAGCTCAAGCTTTATTTTTTTCCAGAAATGCCTGTGTCTGTGCTCCCTCCCTCTGCTCCCAGTGTTCCATGAGTGTCTCCATGGAAACCTTCACTACCACAAGGAAGACAACTGGAAATCTCAAAGCTTCAGCTTTTGGCTGTGCAGTCCCGGCTCCACCACTTACCATCCGAGTGACTTTAGAAGAGGTCATTCACTCTTTTAGACTTGTTCCCTCATGTGTCAAAGGAAGAAACCGCTCACACTCCCCACATGGGGCTGGAGGATCCTAGAGGTCATCCTTAAAGGTGTGTGAAGCACTGCTTGGCACACACTGGCTACTTGTGAAAGGTTAGCCAGCTCAGACACTGGATGCTGTGTGCCCTGGGAGAGTCCACAGGACCCATTCAGATGTTAACATTCCCGTCTGTTCCTCCAGTGTTCCGTACATATTTGGTACTTGTTGCGGTCAGCTTTCTAGTTGCTGCGCAGAAAGAACCCAAGCAAAAGTGGCTTGTAGAGGAATGGGTTTATTTGGCTTATGGACTCGAGGGGAGACTCCATCCTGGCAGGGAAAATGATGGCATGAGCAGAGGGCTGGACATCACCTCTGCCACAGCACTGCACACAGCGGCAGGAAGGTGTGCCAAACACTGGCAAGGGGGAGCTGGCTTATAACCCCAAAAGCCCACCCCTGACAACACAGCTCCATCGAGGTTGTAAAACCCAAACTGCCATCAGCTGAGGATCGATTACCCAGAACACATTCATTTGTTTGTGGCGGACACCTGGATCAAACCATGACAGTACTTAATAGGTACCAGATGAATGATTGCTTTACTTTTAGTGGCACTGTGGATGGAAGTCCATTTCTGAACGTATTCAGCAAATGCAAACCAAGCCTCAAAGATAGCATTTTGGAGGGTCTACTCATTAATCCCAGCCACATCATATTGCCTGTGACAGAATTCACAAAGGAAGTTGAATAGCACGTCCACGACTTCAGTTCTCCACTTCTTCCAGAATCTGCTGAACATGACCGGATGTAAATATCTGGGAAAACATCTGGGGTCTATCAGGTTGACAGGAAACTAATAGGATTGTGGGATCTGCTACAAGCAGGGCAACCATGACTTGTTTCACAGACACAGTTTTGTTCCTTACGGCTCCCTCATTCATCAAGAGACATTCAAACAACATAGAGGAAGGTTTGAAGCAATTTCCTGGGACCTTTGAGTTTCTGACAAAGGCTTTCATGAGCAAACATGTCTAACCAAGGAAAGCGAGAGAGGGAAAATTTGCTAGACAATTTTAATCAAGCAAAGAAAAGGAGATGGTTATACACAGAGCCATCTTATAGGAAAGAGAGAACACTGCTGACTTAAGACTCTTACTAATAAACCAGGCCCTGGACCCTGGGATAGCAGACAGACTGAGCTGAAGAGAAGCTCTCACTTCAAAGTTAGAGCCAAGGCTATGGAGATTTCATCCCAGCTAATGAGCCAGTAGATTTTGGTGTAGCACTTCCAACAGGACCTTCCTGTAGTGCCCGGTACTGTTATTTATTTATTGTTCAAGTTACAACCCATGGTTCTTTTAGTGTTCATCTCATCTGGTATCAGTATGAAAGTCATGTGATTAGCATAATGCAATACCTACATATACATACACACATACAGATCTATATAAGTGATAATCAACTCAGAGGCAGTTGCATTTTCTAATCCATGCTAAGTCGAATATTCTGACTTGAAAAAAAAATCCATGGTGTCTGTTCAAACAAAGAAGTCAGCAGCACCTATTCAAAAGTTAAAGAAATGTTCTGTGGAAGAAATATTTTGGGACAGTGTACCTTTCCTCTTCTGGCAACATTTCCTTCAACACATACCAAGAAGGAAATGAGTCAGCATCGCCTTCTGAAAGGCAAGAGCGGTCTTTCCATGGTGAGGCTGCATGTAGGTATCTGTCTCTGGGTCTCTCCTAGATCTAACTAGCTCTAGTCAGTTTGCCCTCCTCAGAGATATGTTTTGTAAGATTCCATTTTTTGAGACAGCCCCAAGTACCGAGTACATAGATTTTTTTTTCCTTGAGAGCACAATGGAGCCCTCTATTTTTGTCTTGGCTGGAAATGAAAGGGAATGCTTCCAAATGTTTCAGATCCTCAGATGTCTTTAGTTTGGATGGAATAATATGAAAGATGAAGGCTGGCGGAGGCGTGATTGAAGTCTATGGAGTCACGAAGGGTCTGGGAAGGGTGAATACAGACTCGCTCACCAAATCTCTGAAGTCTAGATCCATGGTCAATGCCTCAAAGCTTCAAGGACTAACCCATCGCATTTATAGGCAATTTAACAAATAGTGGCTAAGTAACTTCACTGAAATACTGTACAGTTCTAAGAGACTAACGAATGTATGGAAGCTTACCTGAATGGGGCCTCATGCCAGACATGTGACTCATGTTGGACATTGAGTCTGTAACCGGAAGACTTGGATTCGAATACATCCAAGACCCTTTGACACTCTGTGACTCTGCATAAAACTAGAGGTTATGATGTGCTTCCAAGACACATCTGCACCCTTTATAGGCTAATCTACTGCAAGAAAAGAATAACAGCGAGCATTCTCTGTAGAGCGAAGTGTAGAGACTGCACGTTGGGTGGATACAAGGGTTGAAATTGCCACTTCCCATGAGAAGAATTTCCCTGGGGATTAAGGTATCCTCTAAACTAATGTATGGATTCTTTATTGCCCACGTAGTCATGTGAAAAAGCAAGACAATATCTCCTGAATTTATCAGATTCTTGAGTTATCAGATGCTCATGAGGAAATTATACTAATAGGAAAGATACATCACACACACACACACACACACACACACACACACACACACCTTTAGTTAAGTTCCAATATTTATTTCTTGACCTGAAGTGATTTTATTAGTTTTAAAAAGCCATAGTGCACCATTCAAAATGGATTGTGTACTTGTTAGAGCAAATGTATATTGATTTGATTAAAAATGTATTAATTTCTTTAAATTTCAATAGCAATGGATTCATTTTCAGAAAGATAAAGCTGGAAATGTGTAGCCATTTAACTTGATCATCTTACATAAGTGCTATTTAGTGTTTCTCAACAGGAAAATTTTTTTCTATACATTTAAAGCAAAAATCTCCAATATTAAGTGCTATACGTAGTGCATATGAAGCATTTGGAAGAAAAGAAAGCTCTCTAATTTAACTCAAGGTCACATGCACACTGTCAGAGTAAAGAGGGAGTTTCGAAATTATCCAGGGAACTTGAAACAGTCTAGACAGTCAATCCAGATCATTTAACAAGATATGTTAAAGATGCACATAAGAGGAAGAGCGTTATCTGCTAATATGAAAATGCAGTTTGGGAACAAATCAAATTTGTGGTAAGAGCCTTGAGGTCTTTGCTTGAAATCCATTTTAGAAGGAATATATGCACTTAAAATATTCCCATAAACAGGAAATTTTAAAATAAATGAACATGTTTTATTCATTTATTACACCCATAGCCATAGAAACATCTTAAAATAAACCTAATGTGTATGTGTGTATGACCATTTGTTTTTTCTTTTCATGTTAAATGGATAGAATTAAGCAAAACTTATAGAACTCAGTGCTGTATGTAAAATAAACAACCCCCAGAAGAAACCCTTGCTTGGGAAGAGAAAGAAGCCAGGGTTCATACAATCTTTCATTAACTACATTTAAGTAAAACGTAATATTTTTCAATTTTTTTCACTTATAAAATGGAGAAATTACAGCTGGAAGGACATTTAGAATAGAGAACTTCAAAGTATGGTTTACCATAAAATGTAATAAAATATATTTTTATCCAATAATAAGAGTGCAATAGTTAGCTAATTATGTAACAAGAATAGCTAGCAAATTAATAAATTAAACTTTGGATTGCTCTTTTCCAGGGATCATGGCTCAGTAACTCAAGTTTCCAACTGCTGGGAACTCATTCAATAGTTGCTGGATTAAGTTGACTCAGACCCATAGTGCATAACGATGGGTTTGAATTCTACCAACTATGCTTCGCTTTTTGCAAATCTTGCATTCCACACTAGGAATCAGCCTCAGAAAGTATTTTCACTATTTTCATGGCTTGGATAAAGGTGGTAGATTTCACTAACAAATAGTTATCTTTGAGAGCAGAAATATGAACAAAATCACAGCTTGGATGTGAATTGATTCTCCTTTCCAATGCAGACTGAAGGCCAAATGTGTAAATATACATTTCCAGTGCTTAGGCTCTCTCAGATAAGCGACATGCTAATTCTGCCAGTGGGATGTCGTGCACTTGCCTCCTTACCATCCTCAATACTGCCATAATTTCCATCACGATCATCACCCTAGAGTTGTCCCAGATGATGTCCTTACTCCCAGAACTGGTAGCAGTCACTAGGCACTGTGGCTATTGAGTCCTGAAAACATGGGTGGTCCAAACTGAAAAGCTTTCATGTAGAGCACATGTTGGATTGCAAATAGAAGGCATGAGAAAAGAATGTAAACTATCACAAACTTTCATATTGATTACATGGTGAAACTATAATATTTTTAATAAGTTGGGATAAAAATATAATTAAGGAGAATTGACCTGTGATTACTATTTTACAATGTGGCTTTCAGAAAATTGCATAAGTGGACCCACATCTGTGGCTCACATGATATTGAATAGATTTGTTTTGGTTTTATCTTTTTAATTTTTCTTTGTTTTTTTGACAACTTCATATGTCTCTATTGTATTTTGATCATCTATATCTCTAATAGTCTTCCTTCCCCTCTCTCACTCCAGATGAACCTCTTCTTCCCACCACATACTTCCCAGTGGGTACATCACTGAAGAGAGTCACTTCCCTTTCCGTAGCACCCTCTAGTTGCCATTAGTTCCTCAGGGAGGGGTGGGGCCTTTCCTCCGTCCATAGAGGCCCTGGTTTGTCTAGACAGGTTGTGTGCAGGTAACTGCAGCTGCTGTGCGCTCATGAATACAATGGCCATGTGGACACACTGTGCTTCTGTTGGCTAGTGCAGCCCTCACCCATACATGCTGGGTTCCAGGAACTTTCAGTGGTTCTGCATCCCTATCCACATGAGCTGCAGGTTTGTCTTCACGTTCAAGGTTAACCATGAGCACCATTCCTACCTAATGTCTTAGGAGAAAAGCACCCTTGCCTTCTCCAAGGCCTCCTTTGCTGGCTTTTCTCTGTTCCTTTCCTCCCCCCTGGTCTGTGCCAAGACACTGAGCAGTATCATTGATGGGACATTGTTTTATACTAGTTCTCTGAGGAAGAGGCTAGGCTGGGCCAATGTGAGGTGAGCGAGATATGAAGGGCCTTTTAGGCAGAGAAAAGGGGATGATGGGAAAATGAGAAACCACTTGTCACATAGATGCAGCAGGTGACATGGGTGGGGAAGGAAGATGAAGACGGAGGTCAGAACTGGGCACATCCCAAAGGCCATGCCTCAGGGCCTTGGTCAGAAGCTCTTCCTTCCTCTCTCAGCCACATGCTGTAGGTAGATTCTATTCACAGACCCATTTCCTGTCCCTTTCTGTGTCCTTGTCCTTTACCCATGATGGATTTAGGTTCCTGTCATTAAAGTCTCAGTTTTTGCCTCTGAATTTGGATCAAAGCCTTTCCTTGATTGACATTACAATAGAGGGAGGCAGAGCTCAGTGGTGAAGCATTAGATGCTAGGCTCAATTCCTGCACCCCCAAAACTCCAAAACCAAAACCATCTGCCCACAAAGAAACATGGTAGCTGGTCCTATTTCAAATCACTTGTCCGTATGGCCTTTGCTTTTGCACTCTGCTACCGTCACAAGAGGGGCATGTCCAGGCTAGTCTTCTGACCCCAGAAAGAGAATGAACGACAGGTGAAGCGGAGCAGCCAAGATTTGCTCCACCGAGCAATCCCAGACGTGCAGGTGTGAAGTGCTTGCAGCGTTATGGTGGGAAGATGTAACTGACAACATACCCCAATGCTCATCTTTTCTGTATTTTTACCAGAGTCCAACATATAATCAGTAAGTGACAAATACATATTTTGTTTGGCAAAGATTTTAATACTACAGTTGTAGTCATGAAAAAATGGGAATTTTCTTGAGCTAATGTTGCTTTGTAAAACTTTCTGGCAGAGATGAAGAAATTTCATATCCTCTGCTCCTTCAGTATTTTGATAGGTCCTGCGCCCCTGTGAGGTGAGAGGTGAGGGGGCTGAGTGGATTGTTCTGTGTTTTTTCTGCACCCCTGCAAGGCTAAGCTGGGCTTCAGGGTGCTTTAGCTGGTGGCACATGTGCTCTTTAAAGAGAAGCTATACCAGAAATGCCCAACCCAACCTCCAAAGTCTAAATTGCATTTGACAGTTTTTCGAGAATGCCTGTCCTTCCCAGTTAAGCCTGCCTCCTGCAGACGCTGTGTAGACTGGCAGAGAAAATCACTAGCCTCACGGACTTGGGTCAGGTGGGTCAGAGTTGGTGGCACTGTGTCATAGCAATTTTCCTTCATGAAAGAGATGAGGGAAGGCTGCTCCAGGGATCCTGCTTCCCTCTGCTTGTGAAGCCACAAGTACATCTGAATGTCGGTAGAAGCCAGTAATGCTGTTGGTCTCTGCTTCAGATCTCTTGAAAAACTTGCTGACATCCAGTTACTGAACATGTGAAGTCCTTTCTAAAGACAGTCAGAGAGACTCATGTCCAGATATTGAGAAAGGCATGCCCAAGCAGATGGGAAAATCATTCCCTTCAGAGTTGACCCAGGCTGTGCTCTGAAGAATGAAGTTATGTGCCAAAGCCTGCAGGAGGAGACCCCTGTCCGTGTGATGGAGGTCTTCCTCTGTGAATCAAAACTGTAAAGATGGCTTAGAGGTTAAAGCCTTTGGCTGCAAAGCAGAAGGACCCAAGTTTGATCCCCCAGTACTCACATAAAGCCAGATGCACAAGGTCTGGAGTTTGTTTGCAGTGGCTGGAGGCCTTGGTGTGCCTATTTTCTCTGTCTCTGTCTCTCAAATAAATAAATAAACATTAAAAAACTGTAAAGACACTCTGAAATCACACACCCTGGGTTCGGATCCAGAGAGAGAGAGAGAGAGAGAGAGAGAGAGAGAGGCATGCCAGGGCCTCCAGCCTCTCTGCATCTAGCTTTACATGGGTACTGGAGAATCGAACCTGGGTCATTGGGCTTTTCAGGCAAGTACCTTAACTGCTGAGCCATCTTTCTGGCCCCTAGAAAGACATTTGTTTATCTGTAGAAGGTGATTGACGTATTCACGACTCAGGAATAAGTGCTTATTCCACTTGGCTGGAGTCTGGGCATGGCGGTAACTATGTATATGACAGAGCCTGGGATTTCAATAGGACAGTCAGTGGCCCCAGAACCTATGATCATGGCTTTAGTAAGTGCATAGTATGTATCTACAGCTTGTGTATGTATAAGAAGACTGTGTGGCTTTTACTTCTTGCTTTCAATAACTGTTTGTTTACTGATGGTGGGCACTATGCTTGAAGTGTCAGTGGATATGCATCTACTGTAAATCATGTGCAATCAGATTGACTTCTTCATCTAGTTTGCAAATTGCTTCCCAAGTAGCTTCCTGTTAGATTTGGCCAATCAGAGACACTAGAAATTAATAACAGTAGACACTAGAAAGGAAACGAAGAGGAGAAACAGTATTATTTCTCATTGTGTCCTTACCTTCTGTTCCATCTCCGTGTCCTACCTCTTGCCAGGTAGATTCTTGTGAATCTAGCTTCCACCAGGTGACTAAGATCTTGGGATCACATAACAGTCTTTTTATATCTTTGTCTTTGTAGCCTTAAGAATGATAGCACATTTTGTTTTTGTCTGACTCTGGGTGATTTCATGTTCCAATTTTACTATATGTGTTATCAAAATGAGTAACACGTTATTTCACTCTCAGATTCTCCATCATTTTTCTTACTTTCCTAAATTAACTTCTTTCTGTTAAGCTATCTGAGGTGGTCTCCTTTGAGTGATAGTCTTAATATTTGACCACTTTGATTATTTATTTATATGCAAGGAGGAGAGGGAGAGAAAGAGGGAGTAAGGGTGAAGAAAGAGAGAATCATGAAGGGAATGAAGAGAGGAGAGAGAGAGGGAGGGAGGGAGAGAGAGAGAGAGAGAGAGAGAGAGAGAGAGAGAGAGAGAGAGAGAATGGAAATACCAGAACCTCTTGCCACTGCAAACTTCAGATACATGTGCAACTTTATGCCTCAGGCTTTATGTGGGTACTGGGGAATCAAACCCAGTCCATTAGCCTTTGTAAGCAAGCACCTTGAACCTCTGTGCAATCTCTCCAGGCCTAACATTTGACCATTTTAAAAATGGGAAACAGATATTATTCAAAGGCACAAACATGAAATGATCACTTTAATAGACTCTGAAGTACAGGCACAGTGAGAACATGTGATGAGCAAGAAGCTGTCTTGATCCATTCTAGGTTCCTGCCAACCCAAGTAAGATCCACTCCACTTACAGCCTTGCCATCCCCTTGCTTTATAGGAAGAATATCAGGTCCCGCCAGCAACAACTGATTGACACTCTGCACTTGAACAAGCTCCCCAGATCAGAAGAGTGACTTTATCATAGCCTCTGTTTTTGTTTGATTGCTGTGGCTTGGTCTAGTCTACTGAAATTGTAGAGAAGCAGTGGGCACCCTGAACCATCGCTCCATCCAGGAAGCTTACAAAGTTCATTGATGCTGCCTGCACAAATCCTATAGGCCATAATATGACCAGTCCAAGTCAGGGAGAGGTGAGGGTGATGGTTAGGCTAATTCAGTTAGAAGGGCCAGGACATTGTTTCTGTGTTGGCATCGATGGTAGCTGGAAGCTGAGTTCTGGGACCTTTGAAAGGCAGTGAACATGTAGTGGGAAAACAAGGATGTCCCCCCAAAGTGATCACATCTTATTTCACCAATGTAAGACACTTAAGTACCATGTCCATTCCCAGCAGTGACCAACAGGAGAGACTCATATGCACTGCTTTGTAAACCACAATGAAGCCAAGAAAAGGCAAATATTATGTTATATGCAAGATTAAATGATCTCTTTTGGTAAAATTTCCCTGTCCTTTTCATTTATTTTGAATGTCTTCTTCCTTTTTCTCTAACCATCACCCAGAAATAACAAACAAACAAGCAAACAAATAAATAAACAAAAATAAATAAATAAATAAATGTGAATAAAGGAATACCATGGAATCTTCCACTGAAGCCAAAGCCATTAAGTCTCCTGAAGTGAACAAGCCATATTTGTTCATTTTGCCCAGTTCCAGTTTCAGACTTCCTAAAACTTTTGGAATTTCTGTGTGATGGTTGCGTCCCCCCATAGTTTACCCTATCTTCTTCATTTGATTATTCATCTATATCCAGTGTAGTACCCAGAAAACAGTGTTTCCCTGAAGTCTATGAGCAATCCTAGCAAATGAATCTAATCAAAGGAGTAGGGACTAGCAATACTGGTTTCTATCCATTGGGTTAGAAAAATTAGTGACAACCTACTACTGCTGGTGGTTACATCTCGAGTAGGAGGGGTACTCTTGGAGGAGTAAGTGTTTAACCTGTGGAATGTGTTCTCTCCAGGAAGATAGTGTCACACTTGAGCTAAAGTATAGAATACCCAGTTGGTATTAGTTGGAAAATTGCATGACATGTTCTCAAAACTCTGCATATACCTGGTTCATCGAAGTTTCATCCAAGTTCATTGAAGCTGACTGTGAAAGAGAGAAATAACCTTGACTTTTTCTTTATATTCTCCCATCCAATGCCATTTTGTGAGTTGTGCTCATGTGAGCAAGTGCTTTACTATTTTATTATATCAATGCTCTTTTTTTAATGGCAAAAATTGCCTGAAATGCCTTAACTCATTGGTTTGTGGTATGGCTTAAGTGGTATAAAAAGTGCTTTATCCAGATGAAAGGAGCTAACTAATGTTGAAAAACTACATTTATTTAATTTATTTATTTTTGAGGGAGTGGAAGAGAGAGAGGGAGAGATAGAGAGAGAGAGAGAAAGAGAAGGGAGGAGAGAAGGGAGGAAGGGAGGGAGGGAGAATGAGCAGGCTAGGACCTCCAGCTGCTACAAATGAACTCCAAATGCTGTGCCACTATGTGCATCTGGCTTTATCAGGGTCCTGGGGAATCAAACCTGAAACTCGAGTCATTAGGCTTTGCAGACAAGTGTGCCTTTGCAGACAACCGCTTCGACCACTGCGCCATCTCTCCAGTCTGAAACTCTACATTTAAAGCTCAGGAAGCTGGCAGACCTGGCAGGGAGCGGGGAGGGAAAGGAGTCAAACTATCATTAAAATTTCTGTACCTGGGTACAAATAAATAAATAAAAATACCCCTTAAGATTGCAGTATTTTCTTATAATTTTTAAAATAATGCCCAGTGTACCCCTTGAATCTATTTTAAATTCATGGCTCCTAATACACCCTTTTTATGTGGGACCATGTATATTGAGATTCATTCAGTAGTGTTTACAGAGCACCAGCTCTCCATTGGGCATCATCCAAAGTATCAGGAATATTCATTGACCAAACCCTTGTACCCACTGAGTTTATAGTTTAATGAGGTCAAGGTGCTATAGCACTAACTCTCATGGTTATATTTGGGTCAATTATCCATCAGTTCTGCCTAAGGACTTGAATTCTAGCTAGTCCTAGGTGGGGTGAGTGTGAAAACTGTTTAAGTTGCTCATGGGTCACAAGTACCATTTGTGAACTGGTCTTATAGTGAAATATTCCATGGTGACTTTACTCCTGGGCTTCCTCTTCAGACTACCCATACAATGATTGGACACTCTCTGATGACTATGTCAAGTCTACTTCTGACCCCCTGGGAATAGGGAGACTGTCTGTATTCCTTTATTCACATTTATTTAGTTATTTGTTTGTTTATTTATTTGTTTATTCACTCATTCCTGCAAGAAACAGTTACCGGGAACACAAGCTAGACTCTAAATTTGGAACTGAGCGTATGTATTTAACCAAGACAGAGAATGATGCTGTGTTCAGGAACCATCATTTCTGGGAGGGAAACCAGTAGGAAAAAGGTGCTGTATACCAGGCATTCTGCGAGGATGCAGGACTAGCCTGATTAGATCAGCCCCATAAAGAAGAGATGTTAAAACAAACTTCTGGAGCAGGGGAGGTATTAACCAGGTGCAGGACTGGAGAGAATATTCTCTGCAGGGAAAAGTATGTGTGAAGGCTCCCAGGCAAAAATGAAACTGAAGAATATTGCATGATTGGAATCAGGAAAGATTGTAGATAGAGAACAGAATGAGCTGCAGAACATAGCCTTATAGATTGGGTAAAGAATTTGATTGTTTATGCTAATACTAATAGAAAAATATTGATGAGTTTCATTTAGTGATATCATAATTGCAGCTACACTTCCAGTAAGCATTTGACTCACGTGTAGATAATGGGTTGGAGATGTGGTGAGAATGGAGGTGGAGAGACAAGAGGTACATGCTTGTGCAATAGTGGCATGTGGACTCTACAGGTAACCAACTATTCTCTGACTGGTCTCAAGGTCCACTCAGTGGGAAGAAACTCATATCTGGTACTGGAAGCCAAGTCAGAACCCATGGCCATGAAAGAGTGGGCTGGAACACCAAAAAAATCTCCTAAAAATTTTTGCATACCCCAAAAATCCCAGTTGCTCTCACACTTGGTTGGAGAATCTGTTTTATTTTACAGATAGCAGAGAAAGCAGAGGAGAGCCTAGATCCATCGAAGAGATAAGAAGATAGATAGCCGATTGCCCATCATGAGAATTTCTACCTCTACCACATCTGCCAGAGCCTAGGAGAAATTGCAGAAGAGATATCATGGATACTTCTCTTACCGCAAGTCTGACAACCAGCCCCAAGATGATGATGACAGACACTTAGAATAATTAAAACCTATCCAAGCAGAAATCCAGAGGCTCCAAAGAACTCAACCCTAAAACAGACTGCCAGCATGCCTGCCATGCTTCAGGGAACTTTGCAGAACAGGTGGGTAAAGATTCTGAGAGCCACAGAGTATGTAGGAATACCCTGAGGCACGGTTCTCCGATATCCCATAGTAAGTGACTGAGGCATTCATGACTCCACAGTGACTACCATAACCCCACTGAGGAGGGCTCTCAGGGGAATGCAGTTGGAGTGAGGAGACAATAGTTTATAACCTGTTACAACATATATAAAACAATTTTTTAAATCAAGAATGGATATGGGGATACCAGTTGGGATGATATAGTTGCTCAGGTAAGAGGTGAAGCTAGGCTGGATCAGGATGGTAGATTTGGAGATAAAATGGGTAGATTCAAAGGTACCAGGAAAGTCAGTCTTGGAAAGATATGGTGACTGAGTGCATGTGAATGCTTAACTAGAAGGGAAGATAAAGATGCCACATTCATCACTTTTCTGCCACTGACACACACCCAAAAAAAACCAAAAACCCTGTTGATGAGATCTTGCTTAGCATTGCTTATTTCTTGTTCAAGGATAGTCAGAAGCAGTGTAAAGCAGCTCCAGAAGTGCTACTGGGGTGGAGTGATAAACCAAAAGACCAAAAGAAGATGAAGAAATAAGTTAGCTAAGAGCTTTTTCTGTTCAACAAATGACTCTCAAAATAGTAGTTTGTAATTCTCCAATTTCAGATGCCGAAAACAGGATTAAAGGTCATCACATGGCCTAGTCCCCATGGATTTGGAAGGAACTTGGTTTAAAGCACAAAAGTGAAGCTCCATGATGAGATTATTGCCCTATGTAAAAAAAGAAAGACTATGGACTGGAGAGATGGCTTGGTGGTTAAGGCACTTGCCTGCAAAGTCTAACAATGTGGGTTTGATTCCCTAGCACCCAAGTAAAGCCAGATGCTCAAAGTGACACATGCATCTGGAGTTCCTTTGTAGTGGCTGTAGGCCCTGTCACGTCCATTCTGTTTGTCTCTCTCTTCTATCTCATTCTGCTTGCAAATCAATAAATAAATCTTTGTATAAAAAGAAAGACTTTCTGCCTTCTGTGTAAGGACACAGAGAAGGCAGCCATCTAAAAACAGGAAAGGGACCCTCACCGGACACTTTACCTTTATCTTAGACTTTTCAGCTTCCAGAACTGTGAGAAATAAATGTCCATTGTTTCATTTATCGCATCTTTGTGTTTTTAATTTTAGCAACCTGAACTAAGTTACTTAAAACCATACCTATTTATTTTAATGATGTATTTTCAGATTAATGATTTTGGATGGGCTTAGATGGGCCGCCCTGATGATGGGCCAAATTTGATGGCTCTTGGCTGAGTTCATTTGTGCACTTGTAATTGGGGGCCCCGTCAGCTGGGACTGGCTAACTTGTGACTGGGCTTCTTTGGTTTTCCTGCTTATTCCTTGTTAGTTCAGGGGTCCTGAAAGAATGTGGGAAAACACACACGATTTCCGGTACAAGGTTGCAACTCCTTACATCGATTGGGCAGAATATGCTGTAATCCTAGCCCAGATTCAAGGAGGTGAAGAAATAAATTTTACTTCTTGTTGAATTTCAAGAGCATGTGGGAAAATTTGAAGCTGTTTTTGAAATCTACCACACAGACATCTAAACATCTAATTTCAAGAAGTGATGAGGGAATCTAGGCTCTTGCAGGAGCAAGATATCTGAACACCATCTGTCAGAAGTGTGACCCAAGGAATATGGCTGAGTAATTAGAGAAACCTGGATTCAAATCCTCACTGTGTTGTTGACTGCCTGGATTCCTTATTTGTAATGACTATTTCATGGGTTTCTGAGGATTATCTGTAGCACAGAACCTGGTCTTTGACAAGAAGTAAAAAGCAGGCAGCTGTTATTACTATAAGATTTTACTGGGCACAGACCATGAAAGACAGGTTTATCAGGACTGAGAAAGAAGGATTGTGCAAGAAGGAGGTGGGCGGAGGTTGGCAGAGAGAAGAGTTCTAATGGGACTATGTAGTAAACTAAGGCAAGCCAGAATTCAGGGTTAGACAGAGTAGGACTCTCTTAGCTATAGAAATGCAAGATAGCCCAAGTTTTCTAACACTGATGGTCTGCATTTGTTGAGCAATTACAATGTGCTAAGCACTAGTCTGAGTGTTTTCCTATACTTTGTGCAATGGAGATGCAAAGAAAGTTTAGCACTTTGACAAAACTCACACAGCCCATGAGTGGTGAGCCAGGATACAAGCCAGGGTTGCCTTATTCCCTATTCTAAGGGTCTAACAATCTCACTGGGCTGTGTCAAAGTTGGGCAGGTGTTGCTAAGAAGTTTCTAGATTGTCAGGGAAGATTCAAGCTGCCACTTTTGGTATCCAAAGCACCCTAGCCGAGGAACTGTCTGAGGGCTGGGGGAAGAAGAGAAGAGAGAAGTGTCTTGATAATTGAGATCTTCATAGAGCATAACACTCCCATTTGCACGATTTCTATTAAAATGTCTCGTCCTCAAAATGAGGAAGGTGAGAATTACTTTCCTTTCACAATTAAGCTACTTGAAAGTAGCTGGTCGTCACTTCTCAGCTCTTACTCTCTAGCACCAGGAAACCTGACTCTCACCCGTACCTTGTCACCAGTGACCTGGGATGGCCACACCAGGGGGCTCTGTGCAGAGCTTTGTGCTCAAGGGCTGTGGATCACTCATTTCTTAAAACCTCAGATTATCTTGGCCTGCAGTAGAAGGAGGCTCCTAACCTTTTCGGAAACACACACTCAGGTCATCTACTCTATGCAACTTGGACTCCTCCCCGCAATCTGTCTTTATTTTATCAGATTTCTATAGCCCATTTCAGCCACCTCCACTGGTTTAATTATTTTTTATTATTAATTTGAGTGATAAAATGCTTTTATAGCTTCTGATTTGTAATCTAGATGATAGGAATCTGAAGATGGATGATAACTATCATCTTTTGAGCCCACATCTCACTACTTTTTAAAAAAAATCTTTATTATCCATTTCCCTCTCCCTGTCCCCAATCCATGGGGGACACTCCTTGGTGGGCATACTGGATCAGTCTATGGGTAGGGGGTTATGAATTGCACAAGAGGTAGCCAGTTTCCCCCCTTCTTTGTGTATTGTTGCTGAGGGGGGCAATGTCTCTGGGTATTCTCCCCCACCATGGCTCTTAGAATCTTTCTGCTCCCTCTTCCGCTCAGTTCCCTGATTCATGGTGGGTGGGTTTTAAGTCTGCTTTATTGTTGAGATCTTCAGTGTCTCTGGACTTCTGCTTTGGGTTGTGTTGGATATCGTTGGTGTCTGTCTCCATTGACCTTTCATGGGTTATCTGACTTACTGTGGTGATTGGTCTCTTGTTTATCTCACCACTTTCTCATAGGTTTCATTTGGGTCCTGTGTGATAGGCCAGGGGTGGTTCATCTCCTGTCAGGATGTCAGCTATCTTTCCATGGCTTGTTGGTGGAATTGGGTTGTTTGTGGCTCTCTTGCTGCCTTCTGAAAAATACAAACAGAATCTTATTCAGAGATTGAGATCAGTATAGATTAAATGAGACAAACCTTGCCATTTTGGCTAGCTTCTGATGCCTGTAGCCTCTCTGTAGCTCTCTGGTAGTGGGAATCTCTGAGGTTAGTGATGCTGCTTTTACTACACAGTTGTGAAGTGGATACTCCTAGAGACAATTACTATATAGCCAGCAGAGAAGGAAAAGGAGCCTGGATTTAAATATTGGTCACCGGATCTTCAGGTCATTTGGATACTATAGCATTTGTTGACTACATCATGCTGCTCTTACAACCCACAAATTGTGAACTATGGGATCAATAGTGCCGTCTGCAATAGCACAAGTGTGTAATTTGCATTTATTTAGTTGTTTGTTGTTTGTTACTTATTTACTATTATTGCCTTTGGGACATAGCAGACCCGGCTGATTGATTACAGAGAATTTCAGACTTGCTTCCAATTGCCCAGGGTGTAATGCCAAAACGATGAATTCATTTAAATTCCAGAGTGTTTCTTTTTCTATAATTTGTAGCCAGAGTTGATCCTTAATTAGACTGTCCCTGGAATTTTATCAGAAGGGAGAAATGTGCTGGTGAGATTACCGATCAATAGGTTTTTCTACAAGACACAAATTCCCAGCAAGCATTCATTTAGAGATCAGAAACTGTAATCCAGGCATGAAGGCACCTTGGAATGACATATATTTTATCCCACCCTTCCCTTGGGATCATTGAGTGTCACAGAAGCCAATAAGTTAAAATTTAACATGTGAGGCTTAATAGCCATAACAGCATATTAACAGAGGAAAATGAGAGGCGTTTCCTGACCTCGTAATTTGGAAGGAGAGTAGGTGAAGTGTGTAAATTAAAGAAAATTCACAGGTGAGTCATTTTGGAAATATATAATAGACATAGATCACACTAACTGCAGCTCAGCATTGTAGATGTCATGTCCGAAGTCCATTAAAGCATGGTTCCTTAGTGTTTTGACATTTTAATACATACATGGTTCATGGTTGTTTGCTTTTTTGGTCATGTGGTCTATGTTTATTTGAAAGTGCAAGTGAATTATAATGACTATTTTGTGGACATTTTAATAATGTTTCCTTGAGGTAATAAGAGGCATGTTGGTGTGAGGCATCCACCATGAGAATTATGGAATTGTAGGCATGAAACTCACATTCAATCTTCTTCCATAATAGCTAGCTGGAGGCAGTGTTTCAGACAATAATAAAGGAAACCCAGTGTTCCAATGCTCTGGTCTGTAGAGTGGGTGACCAATCACCTTTGGTCTGCTTGCTCAAATCCAAGTAGGGGTTAGTATTGTTTCAGGAAAAGAAAAGGTTATGACATCCCATTCTCTTGGGAATTCAACCCTTGCCCAAGTCTCTTAGGATGTTATGTCTAGGGGTTCATTCATTCACCAAATATTTATTACAACTCTGTTACATGTCAAGTTCTATGTTATACAAGTGGTGAAGCAAGTAGAGCCTTGTCTTCAAGCAAATGACCTTCTCTGGTGGGATAGGTTGACAATGAGAAATAAATATGGTACTGTATCAGGTGGTGCTAAAAAGAAACAGAATAAAGGAGATCTGTTTCTATGGAAGATATTTCTCGTGAAAAGTGATGGACTTAGAGATCATACTACAAAAATTACAAATAAAAATACTACAAAAAAAAAAAAAAAAAAAAAACTACAAGTGCCGCGTGTGGTGGTGCACGCCTTTAATCCCAGCACTCGGGAGGCAGAGGTAGGAGGATTCCCATGAGTTCAAGGCCACCCTGAGGCTATATAATGAATTCCAGGTCAGCCTGGACTAGAGTGAGACCCTACCTCGAAAAACCAAAAAAAAAAAAAAAAAAAAAAATTGAACAAGTGATTGGACTCTCCCAAAACAATGCAGAATTAAAAATGGCAAATACAGTGTAAGTACATTGTGGGCCATAGAGTGACTGAAAGAGAAAGTTACTAGAATATCTTTGAAGCTCCAGGATGCTTTTGCTTTACAAATGAACAATTAATTAGAAAAGGACTTTGACCTTTCCTCTGAGGTCTCATTGTCCAAAAGCTGCTACTTCATGGGCTTGAATCTGCAGGGTCTGATTGCCCTGTAATTGATGTGAATCTGTGATGGTAAAGACCAGTACACCTTGACTGCTGATTTAGGTTATCATTTTTACCTGGTCCCCAGTGATGACAGGAATGCACAAGGTGATTATCCAACCCTAGAGGAAAACAAATCAGGACTCTGGAGAGCACAGAGCACAATAGTCATTCTTTTTGATGGGTTGTCATGGTGTGTTAAATAAAATCTCTTGTCTAACATCTGAGGGTGGGAAATAGCATGGCATAGAAATGTCAGGAAGGACAGAACTGGCTATTTGGGGAACTTTTACCTTCAAGATAAACATCATTTGTTTACTTGAACGAGCTACTATCCATCTGCCATCTTATGTCCAACTCGTTAGTCTATTTCAGGATTTTTATCTTGGTTAGAAATTATTTATGCATATAAAATCAACTCATTCAAACCATTTTAAGAAGAATTGGAGAAACTTACTAGGCAGATGCAAGGCAATAATAGCATGGACTCCAGGGGCTGGGAGTTGGTTAGAGCCCTAAGATACTGGAACTCATACACAATGGAGTGGTTTTCTCTCGTGACTGCTGTATTTTCTTTTGCCTCTGCTCAAAGACTTCCGTGTGTCTTTCTGAAAAGTAGCTTTCTAGGTATCTCTGAGCACATGATTGCTCCTGCTTCTTTTAGGTTACTTTCTTGTTCATTCTTTAGAGAGAGAGAGACAGACAGAGAGAGAGATTCACTAGAGCTAGTCCCATCTAATGAATAAATATGTGCAAAAATCAGGTTATAAATAAACATATACAGAGTAATTCTATTCTGTAAACAAATTTCATATGCGTGTATGCTTAGGAAAAAACTATGGATGATTTTACTTTTTCCCTCCCTATTTGGATATGCTGTATATGTGCTTTTCCATCATTAGCATGGAAATGACTATTTTTATAGTTGTGAGACAGTTACTGAATGAAAAGGTAAGGTGAAATCCATCTAGGAAATCCAAGTGGTCTAGAAATACAGCAACGAATGGAGGCCCAGTGCCAGAGCCAGCGTTCCAGGAGGGAGGGCTGAAAGAAAGCAATGGAAAGACTTCACATCCATTGAGGGACTGGTTCTTTAAGTCCAAGTTTAATTAATTATTTTCATGAAAACACCCTCAGAGGTGTCAGCACAGGGATTAGCATTTGCAAATAATGTTTACATGCTCACCATATCTCTGGATTTTCTCTCTTCTTCCTCACTTAACCTACGCAACTATGAACTGTGTTGTCCAAAGTCTATCAGTCCTAGACTGTCCCCTGTATTGTCACTGCTTAATGACAGCCAAGCAGGAAAGTAAGATCCTGTAGTCCATCTCTTTCCTAACTTACCTCTTCTTGGAATTCAGCAGAGGGAATATCCCGAGGTTCCTATCTCTCTGCAAAGTGCCACCTAAACAAGCTGGTTGGTAGAGACGGTCCCAGCTCCTGTCATCCGCAGGATTGGGTTGTCACTGCTTGCTAAGGCAGTGAAATTTGTCAGTGCTCTGGCTTCCGCCTACTCACCAGCTCATCCCCCACCCTCACCGCTCTGTACGTCCATGTCACGCTACAGTAGCACTGAATTGCTTATAGTTCTCTTAGCACACCGTGGCATTTCACACTTGCTTGCACTTGTACATGCTGTTCCTTCTTTCTGGAATGTTCTTTTTCTTTGTGCCCTTAGAAAGCTTTCTTCTGCTCAGATGTCACCTCTTTGGGGTATATTTCCTTCCTTGTGATTTTAAATGGAAGCTTTATCCTGTACACCTTTGTCCCTTCAAGCATTCCCAGCTTTTCTTCTACAAAGCCACCTGCTAGCTTCCCTAGGCCCATTTCTCCTAGAGAAGAGGCCAGAACCATGACACAAGCCCTATCTCCTTGAGGGTGAGAAGTGCTCCTCCATTTCTGAATCCTCAACTTTTGTGACCTCCCAGGTGCTCCATAAACATTGCTTTGAGGAATAAACTACTAACTCCAAGTTGGATTCTGCAAACACTGTGTACTGGCAGGTACAGCGGGTTATAAAGTCCAAGGGGAGAGGAGAGGATGGATGAGCAGAAAGGCTTTAGGACATTGTCTCCTTTCATCCCTTCAGCAGTCCTAGGAGACTTTAAATACTCATGCATTTACACATGAGAAACTCTAGCTCAGAGAGGTTAAAAAACCATGCTTCTAGAACGTGTTAGAACTAGGATTTGAACCTTGCTTATAGCCTGCGCTGTTCTAACTACAGAGCCTGTGTGAGTCTGAATCTTTGGCTGTTGCCAATGAGCTATGTGGCCCAAGGCAGTTGTTGTAGCCAATTAAGGTCAGACTTTTACATCTAACAAACAAACTGAACTCTAGCTAAGGAAGTAGGTCTCTCATCCTGATGGCTCTTCATCTGCTTAGCCTCTAGAAAACATTCCTGGGGAGTTCCCACCCCAGGGCAGATGCCAGTGTCTGCATGTTCTTGGGTATGAGGAGTCTCCAGGGGTCTTAATGTCCAGGAGGAGCGCAGAAACCATGCTCTGGCTTCAGATGTCTCAGACTTTCCAGAGATCTTGCTGGGGAAGCTTCCTTTCCAGGAGATTGTGTTTTAGGGTTAGGATGCAGCAGCCGGTTTCCACATTGCTCTCAGAATTCTAGACTTCAGGGCAGGGAGCCTGCATAAAAGTGACCATGTCGAAGTGAACCTAACATGATACATAGTGATTATATCGCCTCCTCTATTTAGATGTAGTGTCCCTTGCTGGTTCTTCATCTCAGCTTTAGTGGTCCTGAAATTTGGGCCCTGGAGTGGGTCTGCTCGATATCATCTGTCCACAGATTGGCTGTAATACATCTTTTGACAAGTTCCTAGTGGTTTAGAAGCCAGGCAGAAGACCCCATTTAGGGCAATTGTGAAAGAATCCGAGGCAGGTATTTGGGAAGTTTTAGTATCAACTCAAATGCTCAGAAGTCCAGAGTGGACCACAGTGGGTTTTGTTCATTGCCAAGCTGCAGGGCTGGTTGGAGTCTAGAGGCTAGTTTCCCAAGGGGCACATTAGGAGGGCAAGTGTAGGTGAAGGTAGCAGGGGACAAGGCAATTGTTCAAGTTGGCCCAAAGACTTAGAACAAGCCAAGATGGCTTCTTGTCAGGCCAAGTGCTAAACAATCATTAACCAAGCAATATGCAGTTACCCCTATCTTTTACCCATCAACCCCGAGCCTGGCGTGTGTTACGTGGGAGGGCATTTCAGAGACAAAGGAGCTGTATGAAAACCTGGCTTGCCAAAGGCCCTGGGTTTCTAAACTACTCCAAAACACTTCACACTGAAGACGGTGTGAGCAGCCACAGACTGGGGTTGGCCACTCAGGCAGAACTCCATGTCCACTGCTGTGTGGGGGAGGATGGATTTCAGGATGTTGGTGTCCAAGTAATCAGTGAGGGGATTTGTCCCTTTCCAACGAAACACAAGGAGAGCACATGTGAGAAAATTCGACATGAGGGAAAACTCCTTCCCAGGGGGTCTGAGGAGCCAGTCTCTGTTCTCTTCACTTACAGAGACTTTGCAATTTTTCACAGCCTTATTTTTCTGCAAGTTTCAAAGTTTTTATTTCAGGTTTGAGTTCTGGCGCAGAGGGTGTGGAGCGGTGGCTCAGCAGTTACAGGCACTTGCTGGCCAAACCTGAAGGCCTGGGTTCAATTCCCCAGCTCTCATGTAAAGCCAGATGCACAAAGTGGAGCGTGAGTCTGAGGTTTGTTTGCAGTGTGCCCATTCTCTCTTTCTCTCACTTCCTTTCTCTCTAAAATATTTTTTAAAGATTTTTTTAAAAGAAAGAAAGAACTTTGGCATGAAGACAAGATACCACTGAAATGGCCCCCTCTTACAGTCTTGTATCTCTGAGTTTGGTTTTGTGTGTATGGATTGGAAAACCTAACACCTTAACCATTCAGATACTCCTAGACACTAAATGTTTTTCACAGATTTGGTGGCAAAGACAACCCACCTCTTTGTTTAGCCACCTGAAAAGGAGGATTAAAGGAGAAAAAAAAATCAGACTAGCTAAAACTGGATGGAATGGAGCATGTTTTGTGAAGCAGCCTCTATATTGTGCCTGTTCCTTATGGAAACCTGAAGGCAGAGCTCAGTTTGCTTTGTGCACATTCAGTAGGCCCGGGACCCCTGGCAGAATGCCATATCACCCCTTGCTTGGGTGATGTTTGGGCACTGTCTTTCTGGGCAAAGGCTTGCTTTCTTCCAAGGAGCAAACAGGCTGGAAATTCCTGATTTCCCTCTGTTTCAGCAGTAAGCTGACCTGCTTCTTGTACCCGAATACTGAGGCCTTGGGGTTCACTGCTCAAATATAATACTGGGGAAAAGAAGAAAAGGAGTAAAGAGACTCTTCTTAACCTTTGCAAATGTCATGTGCTATTTATATAACATTTACCACTTTTATTTTCTGCAGCCTGGGATTTTGAGAGGAGAAAGGGGCAGGCACCTTCTACTAAACCGCATTCCTCCAGGTTTTGAATTACAGCTTCTCTTTCTGAGGCCAAACTCATTGTATAGACATCACCCCTCAGGGTTCATTGCCTCATAAACAACGTGAATTCTATTTCCTGGATAATTCACAGAACTGGTTTTCTAATCACTTAGACAGATATATTTTTTTTCCCTCACAAAACTAAATGAATGCAAACGCTTTTAAAGACAAGTTTCTATCTGTTGAATGGGAGCTTTGGAATTCTTTTGGTCTGGATTATAATAAATGCAACACGTTTTCATTTTCTAATCGGATCATATTATATAAAATTGAGGACTGAACTCAAGATTTGATTATTTAGTCTGTGTAACCATTTGAGATCTGAACTAGACTGAAGGAGTTGTCATGAGAAGGCCTGTAGGTATTTCATCATGCAAGAAAGGAGGAAGCCACAGAATCTCCTTGTGACAAGCCTCCTAGCTGTAGGTAGGAAAACAAACAGAAGGTAATGCCACCCAGGAAGAAAGAGATCAGGGCCTCAGGGCAGGTGACAGATGTGTATAAAGGCTGTGGCTGGTGCTGATGACACTTGCTCCAGATATAATATAGGTTCCATATACTTTGTTGTTTAATGAAAATAGACATTTGTAGATCAAGAGTTTCTAGGTAGCTCAAGTAGTAGAGTGTTCTAAAAGGAATATACTTCACTTTCTCGGAAAGCAGAGGTGGTCAACTGGCAGGGAGTGTCCTGGCCACTTTCAACCTACTGGTGTTTTGTTTGGCTCCCACTGTGCTTACAAGAGAATTCATGGCTACATTTCAAAATGAAGATGTTTTAACTAAAAATAAGTATTTTTTGCTACATGTAGTGGTTCATACATGTAATTCCAAGCACTTCAAGGACAGAAGATATGACTTTGAGGTCAGCCTGGGCTACAGAGTGTCTCAAAACACAAAGAAACAAAGATAAAGGTTGCTATATTATCTTTGAAAATGGGTAGATTCTAGAAATAATTCATCTACATGCCTACTTGGTTTGGTCAGCCAGGTAGAGTTGCCTCTGATTTGGAGAGTATCTCTGCAGCTTACCGTTGGTTGGCTGAAGCGATCTTCACTTATCTCTACTGCCTTCTTGATCTCTCTAAGGGCATTAGTTTTTAACAAAAAAATATTTATTTTTTTGTTTTTTGCAAGTGAGAGAAATAAAGAGAGATAGACAGACAGAGAAATATGGGCATACCAAGGCCTCTAGCCACTGCAAACAAACTCCAGATGCGTGCACCACTTCGTGCATCTGGCATTTCATGGGTGCTGGGAAATCAATCCGGGTCATTCAGCTTTGCAGGCAAGTGCCTTAACCACTGAGCCATCTCTCCACCCACCTCCCCCAATCCCCACCAGGACTTTACTTTTTGACCAAAATTCCAAAGCCTGAATGCTTCTCTTGCACGGAGATCTAGCCTGTGGCATCAAGGCACAGGTTACCAGAAATTATTTTTTACCTTCTCTTGGAAACATTGCAGCATAAGTCATAGTGACTTATCTTACTTATCTAACTGGTTGAATTCAGGAAAACCTCTTAATCCTTTGGCGTCCGCTGCTTTTTCTGTAACACGAGGGGTTAAATTGTTCACAGACTCATCCAACTAAATCTCAAATACACCCATTGTGTGCCACAGATTTGAAAACGCAGCTGAGACTCAGCTACAAACCCAGAAGAGCTCTATGTTGATGTCCAGCATCTTTTGTAAAGGTACCTTTGAATGTCTTCCCAAGACTCCCCACCGTGCCGACCACTCCTGGCCAATCAGAGTCTCCAGGACCTGTCTGACCTGTCAATCATTTAGGTTCAGGAATGGTTTCTCTCCTTTTCTCCAACAATCTGTGATGCTTCTGTCTTTTCCCACGTTCACCTCTTTCCATCTTGCTTCTTTTGTTCTCCTCTCCACTCTTCCCCAGCCTAAGGCTTGCTTGCCAGGGGCTTGGCTTTTAAAGTATGCTGTAGAGTTTCTGGTGAGAGAATTCTTCTGGCTTCCTTCCTTTGTTGTTTTTCATCCTCACCTTGACAATAAGGACAGGATTCTCAGCTTTACTCTGTAGCTTGGTTTACTGTTCACAGCAGATTCCCTCCCTTTTTTTCACAGCAGCTGTTCTCATTCTTCGAACCAGTTTTAAAAGGCTTGAATTTGAAAGTACAGTGGCTGTGTGCCTCTTCAGAGATTCATCCATAACTGTCAGAGGCTTTTCATTCCCTGTCTTTTGTATAGGTTTCTTTTATAGGCAGAGTAATTTGCATTTGTCTTTAATTCTTAATTTGTCTTTGCATTTACTGTGGATGTAACTTGCAGCTGAATTTGCATTTCTTTTCACTTCCATTCTCATGCATTGGGGCTGTCTGAGGCGCAAACTATGGAGAGAGTCTGGAGTGTGCTTGCTGCACGGGCTTTGTTGGATTTCATTCTCTCTTTACTCTGCGTTGTCTTATTATATTTAGATGCTGTAAAGTGTGATCACACATAACCTGGATGTTTTCATCCATTCGTCACTTAGGCCAATTAACTGAATATTTGCCCTTTCAATAATTGCAGCTGTATTCACTTATAAGAAGGAGCCCTAGGTAAGAGGATACCATTAGATTCTTGGGTACACAAAGTTTAGGGTTTATTATTTATTTCTTTTATTATTATTGTTTTGTCCCTAACACTAATCAGTTGGGTCCATCACATATGATCCTAAGCTTCATCTGTAACAGAAGATTCTTAATAACTTTTCTGGTCATTTCATAATTCTTCTGAGGTACAAGTAGTAGGAAGGGGTTAGAACCTCTGGGGAATATGGTATTCTGCACCAGTGGACACAGCGCAGCACTGCTCTGTAGCATTCTGCTCAGCTTGCGTTTGTCCGGCTGTCCATGGAACCTTGGTTCTATGGAGTTTCACCAACAATGGCCGCTGTGTTTGATATCATTTTAAAGTTTTCCATTAGCAGGGCAAAAATACCAGGCTAAAATCCACCCACGGCCTCATGCCAGGAGCTTCTCTCCAGTGCCATGAAATAACATTTAAACAGAAGGTTAATGCCTTACACTAAACCTGGATTCCTGATGTGCCCACGAAAAGCATTAGATCTAATTACCCTTCCTAGAATGGCAGAAGCTAGAAGTGGCCCTATATATTCCAACATTCAATTACAAGGCTGTTCTTGAGAAATATATTTTTTTTTCACTGCCTTGTAGAATGTCGAGAAAATTGTTAGTTGCTTCTATTGCCCACTTTGTAACAATATATAATTTTTAGCCTCTCTGAGAGGGAGGAGAATTTGAAGCCAGTGTGAAGTAATTGCAGGGTCTGTTGAGGTCTTTCTTAACAATGTCCACTGCTCTCTCTCACTGAGTCCACTCATTAGTACTTAATCCTCAGAAGGCCTGGAGGCTGGGGTGGGGTTTCTGGAGTTCTTAGGAAATCTACTTGGTAGCATCCTTCTTTCTGGGATTACACCTTTTCCCGTTTGGAATCAGGCTTAGAGACATTTGGAATTAATGGCTTTACATGAAGCAGAGAGGGTCAGTTTAATGGTTTACAAAGTGGGGCGATTTTTTTGCTCAAGATCCAATTGAGCTTCCTTAATTTTTCTGGCCTCCCTTTACCTCTCAAGGAAGGCTTGCTCTGCTGAGGCTGAGGGCAGATTGCAGCTTACTTTTCCGGAGTCTCTATTCTAGATGGCTTATGTGTGGATGGATGTGAATGAGGCCTCTGATGGGACTATAACTCCATTGCTCTTGAGACAGACCTGCAAACCTGGAGGTCAGAGAATGAAAGAAAAAGGACTCAGGTCAGGATGTCAGAGATGGTACATCACAAATCATAAAAAGAGAAGACAAAACCAAAACACAGCAATATTCCATAAGTCAAAGAAAGCATTTACTCTCTTAAAATCATTTTAAAGTTGTATTTATTGATGTGTGTATATATTTGTATGTGTATGGGCATATTTGTGTGCAGGTATGCATACATGTGTATGCATGTGGAGGACAGAGGTTGCCATCCAATCACTTGGTCATTCTCTAGCTCATGTATTGAGACAAGGTCTTTTACTTGAACCCAGATCTCATCAACTCGGCTAGTCTAGCTAGCCAACTTTACCTTGGGGATCCTTTATCTCTACTTCGAGTCCTGGGGTGATATGCAGGCAGGCTACCACTCCTACCCAGCAGTTATATGGGTGCTGAGAATGTAAACTCAGATCTTCATGCGTTTGTGGTAAGCACTTTATTCACTGAGCCATTTCCCCAGCCCCAACATTTACCCTGTCTCAAAATTTAGAATGACATAGTGGGTTCAGAGAATTGCATTTTATTTTAAAACTTATGAATAATATTTCATCATAGCAGGAAGGTTCCATGCTGCAATAGACCCTGTCATTTTCTCAGAGCTTCCAGGAACTTTTAAACACAATATTAACTATGATGTTAGGAAGTAGATTGATTGTCTGATTTACCCCTGTCTGAGTAGATGGAATGCAAATTTCCTATCAAGCGATTTCATTGGAAGCAGCTGCCCAACTTCTGTGGTTAGGAGGCCAAGTTATTTATTCTTCAAAACTTGATGAGCTTCAACTGGGCAAGTGTAAGCTTCCTTCTGACCTAATCTCTCACCCAGGGGAGGGTTTTTTTCTATCCAGATTGCTGATTGCCTTCCTTCCTGTTGTGCTGGAAAGCCTTGTTCAAAGATCTCAAAGCCTGGCTGCCTCTCTTTCCTAATGAAGCACCCTTAGCTCAAAGCTGGGGGAGAAGGTCCATCTGGCTTCTGCCATATGTGTGTATGCTGTCAAACCAGTAAACACGGCGGAGTTTGCTGACAGTGAGGAGTTTCAGTTAGTCAGTCATAAATTAGAGAAGCGATATGCTATGTTCCTGTTGCCATGAGCTTTCACACTCCAGACATAAGCCTCTACTTACCTGTCCTGAAGAATAAACTGTGGATGTAGGAACTACCTGGTGGGATACCATCCCTAGTCCAGTGCCCACGTACTCTCAGAGACAGTGAGAATGGGCGCAGGGCTAGGAAATGTCATTTTCTAAACACCTGCTTTGTCTCTGTTTGCTTCTACAATTAGTCCATTGGCTTTTCTGTTTCAACACACCTATTTTAATTGATTATGTTTTTTTCCTACTTGGGGTGGGCATTGGGGAGCATCTCTCTGTGAAGAGTCTTTAAAAATATTTCCGTGCTGGGTGAGCATATATGTATTTTCCTCCCCAAATGTGCTTTATTCTTGTCTGATAATCAGGTAGGGAGACAATAATTAAATTTTAATGCATCTGTCTTTTTAAAGAGAAAAGCGCTCTCTGACTCTTAATGACAAATTTCATTATGATTTTAATGCTTTTAAACTCAAGATGAGTTTACATTTAGCATGCAAGAAGCACAGCTAAACTAGTCCTCTAAGACATCTTTGTTTCATTTATGGGCTTGTGTTGAGGTGTGTTTTAATGTATTATATTTAAAATAACATTAGGTTATTTGAACATCGTGAGCTGGTATTACTTCATATGATATTGCTAGCTATATCTACAGATATTACTATAGGAAAGTCACAATTTCTAATGCAGGTTCTCCCACCCCATTTTCAGAAGTCCTGTGACACCTACACTGTCTTCACATCCTTTAGCTCTAAGACACATTAAAATATAAAAGATAGAAAACTATGACTGTCTTTTTTATGGTTAGTTCAGAAGTGGGAAGGCTCTGATCTCAACTATGTTTTGCTTCTTTGAGGTTGGGATTTAGGGCGGAGAAGGAAGGTGCTGATGGATGGGATGAGAAGAGTTAGTTTCTAATTTGTAAAAAGGACTAAGAGAGAGGGTTGTGTTCATGGATGTGGGGAGTGTTGACCCAGTCTCAGTGGTGGACCCTATAGACCCCATGCTGTTCCCTTTTGTTACTCAGTATGAGAAGGGAGGATGTGTTTTCAGAACAACTTTATACCTTGCATATGTAGCTGATTTTAGCCATTCATTCATAACATTGAACCTTGATAAACTTCCATAGTGGGTAAAATAGTAAGCCTCACCTCACATTTGCATCTCCTTGGAACTTCAAAGTGTGTCTATTCTTTGAAAATGGCATTGTCTCAGATGTAATTAGTACTGAGGCATTAGATCCCACAGAGACATAGAGAAAAATGCCATGTGAGGACAGGCAGAGACAGTCACCCAGCTATCAGTGAAGGCAGGCCAGTGGCTACAGCAACCACCAAGCTCAGGGGAGAGGCCTGGTCAGATTTTCCCTTGACCACGAGGTTTCTGACTCCATGTCTTTTGGACTTCTGGAGTCCAGAACTGTGACCATGAGAAAATTAATTCATTCATTTTTAAACCATGATGTTTGTTGTAGTTTCTTATGGCAGCCTTAGAAATGGACATGACTGTTTAACAATTTCAGTCTAATAGTTAATGACCATAGCTTTAGATGATCTACCAAACCAAACACGTTTTTACTGAGCTTAATCGTTCAAGCCACTATTGAAATGGGATTTATAGGAACTATCTATAGAAAGAGTTGTATACAGGGGCCTGGTGCTTTTTTGTGCCGAGGTCAGTGCATACATCTTGAGACCTTCCCCAATGACATAGTGCCCTTGTGCCATTTCTACAGCATCCCTATTGGAGAAGAACAAGAGGGTGTGGCCTTGTCTCTGTTCTTGGAGGGGCCATGTGTCTTGTGGAGTAGGGGATGCAGAGAATCTAAAGAGGGTTAGCCTGGAGATAAGGGGGATATCTGACTGAGTCCTCCAAGTGAGAAGATGTAGACACCCTATTATTACTAATGCCTGCCTATGGACCTAGGCTCCTTCACTTTGCTCCTAATAGCTTTGCAATCAGAAGCAAAAGGATACTTTGTATTTTCAAAGACAAAGTCCTAGAACCAACTTCCCTTGATGCAAAGACATTTATCAGGTCTCCCAGCCTTTCTCATGATTCCTTCACTTTTAGATCTCAATTTAAGGCAGCCGGGAAGTGGAGAGAGTATCTCCCTGGGATGTTGAAATTGAGTTGGAATGCTATTTGTCTGTGATAGTGGAGGTCCAGTGTCTCTGCAGGAGAGTTATCTTGAGGGACTATGGATCCTCATCACCATGAGAATTCCCCAAACCAAGCTATTCATGGGAAACCTAGCAGTCTTTGTTGGTTCATTATTCCTTTCAGTCCTCATAACCAATCTTTATGCCCCATGGGAGTCATCCATGTTGTTTGTCTTCAATTTTCCTCTTTTCTCATTTTGGGGAGTGTGTGTGTATGTGTGTGTGTGTGTGTGAGAGAGAGAGAGAGAGAGAGAGAGAGAGAGAGAGAGAGAGAGAGAGAGAGAGAGAGGATACACATGTGCCACAGTGCAAGAGTGCAGGGAGAGGATAATTTTTCTGATTTTCCCTCGTCTTCTACCTCACTTCAGGCAAGACCTCTTGCTTTGCACTCAGTTCCCCAGGCCAGATGGTCCATGAGCTTTTTCAGACAATTCTCCCATCCATGGTGAGCTGGGATTACAGAAGCCTGTCAAAGCTCTGGCTTGTATGTGGGATCTGGGGATATGAACTTGTGTACTCACATACCCGTGGGACAAGTACTTTATCCACTGAACAATCTCCCAAGTTGCTTACAAGACTTTTTTTCTTTTCCTGTTGCATGTAGTGTGTATGGTGTGTGTGCATGTGTGCACCTGCAAGTGCATGTGTAGTGTATGAACATGTCTGCAGATGCACACGCCCCATGCACATGAGTGTGGAAGACAGGAGAATGATGGGCGTGATTCACCCCTCTTCCATCTTGTTACCTTGAGACAGGGTCTCTCACTGAACCTGGTGCTTACATATATTTTGTGTTTCTTTGATTTTTTGTTTTTGTTAGCTTGTCTGACCAGCAAGTCCCAGTGATCCTCCTATCTCGGAGTTTCAGGCTGTGTGGCTATAGCCAGCTTCTTTCTATATGGGTGCTGTGGATTGAACTCAGGTCCTAATCTTTTCAGCCTTTAGTTCTTTTTGTTTGTTTGTTTGCTTGCTTTTCAAGGTACAGTCATCTCACTCAAACCTGGCTGACCTGGAATTCACTCTGTAGTCTCAGGCTGGCCTCGAACCCACAGCAATCCTAGCTTTGCCTACCTGGAGCGAGTGCTGGGATTAAAGTCATGTCCACCATGCCTGGTTTGAAGAATTTGCATCTTTCTATTCTCTCTCCTTCTGCCAGCACTTCAGTCTGAGCATCCCCCTCAGGATCCCCAGTCTCTCCTTTATCCATTTCTCCCGGTCACAGCAAACAGTGGGAATTGCACTATATTCCCTTGCTCATAAGACTCCACAACTTCAAAGTAAAATAGGAACTGTTGATCATCCTTACGTCATCTATTGTCATTCTCTGACCTGTACTCAGTGCTCTGTGTTTCTTTCATGCCCCTGAACAGAAACTTACCTGGTTTTATTTTTCCCCTTTGCTTACACATTGAATCACTTGGAGAATTAAAAATGTTGATGCTTCTATCCCACATCCAGATATTATTAACATGAGATAAAGCTGGGCATTTTTTAAAGCCCTTTTGAGTTATTCTAATGTCTAACATAGGCTAAGAACCCTGAGACTTCTGGTCTGCCATCCTCTGTACCATCACACAAACACTCTTCACTGAAAATTTGCTCTAGAACCTTCCTTGATTACCCTTCAGTGAGCTTATGTAGCAGGGTGAGCTGGGGGTTAGAATTTAGATAATGCCCAGCAAAAACTCGAATGCACCCCAAAATTTAAGGAGTACCCTAATTCTTGTCTACAAAGTTAAAGAATTAAAATCATAGACAAGACATTAAGGTACAGTGGGAGACTTTATTATTTAAGACTTTATTATTTAACATGGGGAGTTACAGAGTTCTCCAGCCACCAGTGTGGGGAGAACACGTGGAGAGTTTAACAGAACAGAGGGCTCCCATCATGAGAAGGAAAGGCTCATGTGGGAAAAATCTGGAGCCTGGGGTGGGGGAAGGCCTTACCTTTCTAAGGCTGGAGATTCAGAGGTCCTTGAGTGAGGTAGAGAGGGTGGATTAACTGTTCAGTCAGTATTTCCTGCCCTAGGTGGGCAGGGTGACAGGTGGTTGGGTCATACCTGACCAATGAGTTTTAATGCCTAAGTTTGGGCTCTGGCTAGATGCCTCCCACTCAAGGTCTAAAGAGCTGCCTCACCTGTCACAGTTACTCTCCTCATTATGATATCCTCTGTCATCACATCTCAGTGCAATTACCTCCTTAATCTTGTGTTTTCTCCATTAGAATGGAAGGTCCATGAGGCCAGGATTGCTCAATAGTCTGTCCCTAGAGCCATAACTTTGGCATTGAGCAATTAACAAATATTAAATCAAATGAAGAAACAAATGTGAGCTCAGGTGGCAGGATATGTTGTTCATGTTCTTTTTAAAAAATATATTATTATTTTATTTTGAGGTAGGCCCTCACTTTAGCTCAGGCTGACCTGGAACTCACTCTGTAGCTCCAGCCTGGCCTCGAACTCACAGTAATCCTACCTCTGCCTCTGGCATGCTGGGATTAAAGCCACCACGCCTGGCTGCAGGTTCCTATTTGTTAATGGCAGTCCATTTTGTGTGTCTCAGCAAGCTATGAAATTTTCAACTCCTTTTCACAGGGAGTATTACCTTCCAGTAACTAGATTTTCTTCATGTCAGAGACTTGCCTTGGAGTCTGGTTGTTGGGACCTCGTCCTGTCTGCTGCTTTATTTCTCCATGGCCAGGTCTGCAGGACATCTCTTGCTCTATCTTGGTCCACTTCCCATCTCTCTCGATGACTGCTAGGCTGGAGCTTGCATTACTCTTGCATTTTCAAGCACATCTGTTCAAACCTCCTCTCTCTGGCCTTTCCGGATTTTGCCCTGGTAGATTGAGAATGGGTGTTAGGCATGCATACTCATCAGAGTTCCAGGGAAAAACCTGTCACAGCTCTTTTGTGCTCCCTCACTCTCTGAAGCAACTATCAGGTCATGAAAGAGACTAATGAAAACTCATCTGGGTCTGTAAGTTGGAGAAGGTCATGTTCACTCTTTCTGTCTATGAGCCAAGGCTCTCTTTGTAGCTGCGGTATATTTTAGCAGTCTCTTGTCCTGTTTTATTGTCTAATCTGCAGAGTGACCTCCTGATGGCTCTGTCAGAAGGTTGATAAGGCAGTGCAGACCATGGAAGGAGACATCTCAGGCTGCTTGAGAACACTGTAAGCCTCTTCAGATTGTCAGCAGAGGTGAACTCCTTGAGGTTTCATGTTGTAGGAACGCTTCCTCCCCTCTGCCTAACTGGGGCTGCTTTCTGTCAATTTTGCAAGAAAAGGACCTGGCACTTAACTGTGTGGTGCCACTAACTCTTCCATTTTATGTAACACAGCCTTTAGAACATTGCTCTTAAATATATGTTAGGCTTGGACTATTTAAAGCTCGAGACTTCTGCTGCTCAGACATGAAGCACAACACTCCAACATAGCTTTAAGTTATGCAAATGGTTTCTTCTCAGTTGCAGCAAGAAGCTTTGTTTTGTCATAAGGGCTCAGGGCCAAACAGGTAGTGTGATCTGAGTCTGCAGCCCTCCTGCTAGGCTCCGGAGGAAGGTTTCAGCCAGTGCTGTTCTCAATCATTCAAGCGGGACAGAAGGAACCTGATGAAAGATGCGGTAGAAGGAGGTGTTGTTTGGTTGGTATAAGCAGCACCTGACTAAAGAAAGAACAGGGAGTTCCAGTCTTGCCTGTGGCTTTGGAAGGACGTCTATTCACTTCTCTGCCTCACAGTCTCCATTGGGTTCTAGAGAAGAGCTAAACTGGCCCACCTTTTCTAAACATAAAATTTTCCCTCTTAAAAATGGTAATATTTATCAAAATGCATAAATAATGGGCATGAGTCGACTGACGTATCTCTATTCTAACGTCAGCAGAGTCTCTTTCTCACTCAGAGATTTAGCCCCAGGGATTTGAATCCTAGTCAATCCTCAAGCATAAAAGTCAAGAGTTCTCCCATGATTTCTGCAATTCCCCAGGCTTGTTAGCTTGTCTGTTTCACCATTTCCATCTTTCTCTGTACAAACTCAAACCAGTTTTTGGAAAAAAAAAATCCATGAATTCCTAGCATTTTATAACTTTACTGGAGTTGTATTTTATTATTATTATTACTATTTTAATAACAAGGAAGAATCTCTTCTTACTCTGTGTGGCCTCCAGTGACCTCCTGGCTCCAGTTTCCTTCTTTCTAGGTCTGCTCCCACCTCAGCTCTCTCTCCCATTTCCTGGCTTCCATCCAATCCCAGATCACTCCTGTTTTGCAGAATAGTTTCCTGGGGGCAAGATTGGAAAGCGAGGCCCAGCATCTACCGTAACTCTGTAAGTACCATCATGAGCCCCTTACTGCTCATAAGATTCCCCATTCTTGGAGAACAGTCTCAGTTCTAAACAGTTTTTCCCTTGCTGCATATTTGATATCTCACCATGTGCTCAGGTGTGTCATGCATATGGATACAATGGAAACTGTGGAAATTTTAGAATGTACAGGTGGATTCTCCTGCAGGCAAGCTGTGTGATGTTATTAGCCCTGAGCTATATAAAACAACCACGACTTTAAAGCTTGAATCTGAACTATTTTGGTGCAGAAAAGAGAGGGATGCTGAGGAAGAGCAAGAGAAGTTTGGAGCATAGATGTACAACTTCCAAAATGAAAGGTACATAAACCAGTCTATGAATATTAATAAGAATACTCTGTAAAGCACTTTGAGTTCTCAGAAGACGCTACATAAGCACAAACTACCTCATTAATCCTAACGGCATCCTTGTGAGAGGAGAGCCAAGGAAGATTATTCCATTTGAAGACAAGGAAATAGAGAAAGGAGAAAACATAACCTGTCTTCCAAACTGTCATCAGCAGAAGTCTTGAAAAGCCCCACATTGTGAAGTCTCTTCCCCGAAGCCAGCCTCCCTGAGTCACTCCGCATCTTTCTTGCACCTGACAACCTCATCCCTCCAACCAGAATGTGAGATCCTTAGGGCAAGAGCCTGGCTCTTCCTGTCTATTTCAGCTGCAATCATGACAAAGGGCATCAAGGACTTGACGTGTCTTCTGTCAGCACGTGTGTCTTGTAGAGATGACAATGCTAACTAGCTGTATTTACATTTTCTACTTACTTCTTACACTATTCAAAAATCATGGATACTTTGTGTTTGAAAAGATTAAAGCACTAGAGACTCTTGTATTAATTACTTGTTACTGCAACACAGTCCCTGGAACAAGCAATTTGAGGAGGGGGGTTGTTTTGCCTCAGTTTGAGGAGGTACATACAGTCTGCCATGGTGGGAAGGCATGGTGGCAGGAAGCAGAGAGATTTGAATGGTGCTGCCTACATTTAGGGTGGGTCTCCAACCTCAATCTAGAAAAATCTCTCTCAGACATGTCTAGAGATTTGTTTCCATGGTGATTCTAAATCCTTTCCAGATGACAACAAAGATTAACCATCACAACTCCCTCCTGTCTATCACCCTCTTCTTAGATTTAATTCCTGATTTATGATAGGATTAGGGAGGCATTTAGTAATGTACACACACATACACACAATTAAGATCAGATCTCACTATGTTGCTTAGGTAAGTCTAGAACTCCAGGGTTTAAGCAGTCCTGCCCCAGCCTCCTGATTAGCTGGGACTCTCTATACATGCTACACTATGCACATATGTCTGGCTAATCATATATCTTTTGAGAATAAATGATATGTGCATAGCAAAGAATTCAAATGGTATATATGATAGTATTCTTTTAAAAAAGTTATCTCCACATCCTTTCTCAGAGCAAGCTGGTTCATCTTCTCAGAGGTGATTGTCACTAACATTTTCCCATGTGCTTCTCTTATAAGGATCTGTATTCTTTTTAGGATCTATGTTAGTTACTTTTCTGTTACTATGACAAAATACCAGACAACTTGCATGTGTATGTGTGTTTGTGTGCATGAAGGCTCACGTGTGTGCAAGTATGGGTGAGTGTGTGCGTGTGTGCGTGTGCGCGTGTGCGTGTGTTTGTGTGTGTGTGTGTGTGTGTGTGTGTGTGTGTGTGTGTGTGTGTGTAGGCCAAAGGTTAACACTGAGGTTCATCCTTGATCACTCTCCACTGTATTTCCTGAGGATCTCTCACTTGAACTCAGACATCATTGATTCAGCTAGTCCAGCTAACCAACCTTCCCCAGGGATCTCTTATCTCCTCTAACTGAGTGCTGAAATTACAAATAGGCTTCCATGCTCCCCCAGTATTTCCATAGGTGCTGGGCTCTAATCCTCACATTGGTGTGGCAAACCCTTTATCCACTGAGCCATCTCCCTGGCCAGGAAAGATACCGTTTTGATCAATGTTTTAGAGGGTTCATCATAGGGGGGAAGGAATGGCCAAGCAGCTAATTTTATGGCAGTGGGAGTGTTTGGTGAGGCTCTTCCTATCAGAAACTAGAGAGTGACTGGATCCAGAGACTTCGCTGTAACTTTCCAAGGCCTATTCTCCAGCTAGGAACCACCTCCTAAAGATCTACAGCCTCTCATAGTAGTGTCACTAGCTAAGGACCAAGAGTTCAAAGTATGAGCCTATGGGTATTTTAGATTCAATTCACACATGCATACAGAAGTGGAATTGTTGGCTTAAGAAAAACATTCATTTAAAAAAAAATTAAAGGACATCACTAAGTTGTTTTCCACTGAAAACAGTTGTCCCAATTATGCACCACTCCAAATCAAAATGCAAGAGAGCACAATATATTTAATTTTATTATTTTATGTTTGTGGTGCTGGGAATCAAACCCATGGCCTTGATCATGATAGGTAGGTGCTTTACTTCTAAGCTACATCCCTAACCCAGCAAAATACATTTTAGCAAAGCTCTATATAGGAGATGAAAACATGGGGAAGTGGGGCAAGCCCAAGGCTGTAACACAGTGGCTTGCCCTGGTGTGGCAGCTGATGGACAACATTCATGCTGAGAGCTTACAGTGTGCTGGGCCCCATTATTAACTCTTATTCATTAGCTCAAAACAATTCAGCGAATTCTTTGTGAATTTATTTGCAAGAGCTTTGTCATCTTAATTGCTAAAGTAGCTATTCAAGGATAAACATTTATTGACTCTCTCCTGTGTGCCAGAAACAGAACCAAACATTTACTATATTATTTCATCTTAAGAAAAAGGTATTATTATCCTCATTGTTTCGGATGAGGCAACTGAAATCAAGTTAAGTAACTTGCCCAAGTTATGCTATGCAATGAAAGAAGGACTCTCTAACTCTTTCTGCTATGCAGCACTGGCTTCCACTATTATCTGTATCATCTGGAAGATTAAGGAATTATTCAGTCAATGGAAACTGCATTTTGCCTAAGGAAGAAAGTTGTAAGTCCAAGAGTATTGCAACAGAGATAATGTGCAGATACACATGTTTTGAGCTTGTCAGTAGAAATCACCTGATGACCAACATGCCCTCACACATGACCTTGTGCTTGAGGATGGACAGATTTAAAACTCATCATCATTCCAGGATTTGGCAATTTAAGGGAAAGGACCATAAGAAAGTGGAATGCATTATTTTCATATTAGAAACACAGCTGGGCTGAGATGCTATCAATGGACAGAATTCAAGCCCCGTGGTTACTGCTATGGTGAAATCTTGAGGAAAGGTATTTTCACTTCCAGACAGATTGACCACCAACAGAATCAAGAAGACCTTGCAACCATGCATTGGTTTTCTTCTACCAAGAAAAGCTGTCAGTGAATTTTTACAGGAAACCAGGGATGACACTACATGTCTCATGTGAAGCTGTGTCCATAGGATAGTGCTGGTTATAAAAGTAGCTTTCTAGTAGAGATATTTTACAGCCCTAAAACAAAAAAAAATGGCTTTGTTCTAACAGTTACTATGTTCTCACCAATATGTTAATGTCTCCAGGATGGGTCAGCTAGAAGATACATAGGATATAAATTATTTCTGTAGTGCATATAGAGGGCCACTCAGGCTATTGGCCAAATTAAAACAGATAGAGAAACTATAAGAAGTCCTCCAACAAATATTTATTGAGAATTTGCTACATGAAAGGGAAATCTTTATTGGAGGAATGTCTCATCGCTTTATTGGAGGAATGTCTTTGAACTTTCATTTGGCCAGAATTGGTTTTCAGAATACAAAGAGGCAAATCATTCTGGTCTTTCCCTCTTTATTTACATGCAGATTGGGAAACAGAACATGGAGCCCTGAGTTAGAATTATAGAAATAAATGTTAGACATAGTTGGAAAGGTTACATTGGATTGGCTTGATGGAAGGAAGCATTAAGTAGAACGTGAACATGGAAATAAAAAAGCACAACATGCTTCCTTCTGAGTAGAAGGAATCTTTTAATAGAAGATGAATATGCAAGTCCTAAGTACTGTTGAAAAAAATATTTCCATCTTTGCTCCTCCCGAGTTCATGTGCGATTATATGTTCCCACTCTCCTTGAATTCTTGTCCTTTAGCTTGCTTATTCAAAGGTAGGTGACATTGTTATGCATCACTTCTTGCTGGAAATCTTAAGAGATGATTAACCACACCTTGTCTTCCCTCTGGTGGGGAGTTCCTCATGGATACACACGAAGAGGAAGTCTTTTTGTCAGTCTCTCCAAAGGGCTATAATGAGATGAGCCACTCGGCTTTTACAAGATACATGTCTTGTGGTTTTAGTCCACTGAGACTTTGTAGTTGAGTGTTTCTATAACCTATCCTAACACGTGAGTAGGTCTCACATTCAGTTAATTCATGGTGAATACTTGTTTTAGAATGCTCAGCACTATTCTTAAGAGCTAGGAATAGATTATAGAAACCTGTAGCCAAGTTTCTAGAACTTTTGTTGTAGTTGTAGGGAGATGAAACTAGAGATAGGATGCAAACAAATAAATTTAAATATTAATTAAGACAGTTAATAAGACCTCATGATAACTCATTCTCAGATTATTGAGATGTAGAGTACAATTGTTAAATAAGGCATATTTTAGAAAGTGTAGTTGAAAAGTCCTCTCTGAGATGGTGACTTCTATAGCTAAAATATAATGTATCAACCAAGACAAAACCCAGCAATATTTCTGAAGTCAGAGAAGAGCTTGCCTGTCTGAAGAAATGACAGGGAAATACCAATGCAGCCTGCTGGTGTTATGAGGTCTAAAAAGGAAGTATTCATTTTGTCTTATTTAAAATGTCTTATTTAAAAACATTGCAATATTTAAGTCAGAGAGTCATGTGGTACTATTTATGCTTTTAAACTATAACGTGGGGCTGAAGAGATGGGTCAGTGGTTAAAAGCACTTGCTTGCAAAGTCTGATGGCCCAGGTTTGATTCCTCAGCAACCACATAAAGCCAGATGCACAAAGTTCGTTTGCAGTGGCAGGAGGCCCTGGCATGCTCATACTCATTCTCTCTCTGTCTGCTTCTCTCTCTCAAGTAAATAAAAATGTTGTAAAAAATAACTGTGTTTTCTACAGAAGTCCAAATATTAATTTTAAAAAATCTCAAAAAAAAAAGAAATTTTGTTACCTTGGTTTACCATGGCAACAGTCAAGATGAAAAGACTGACATATTTGAGATACATCTTGTTGACAGATTGACTTCATCTTATTTTTTGACCTGAGTTACATGGACAATGCCATTTATTGATGAAAACTACAGAAGGGATAGAATTAGGAAGAAAACTGAATGGTCATCTAAGAAATTCTTTAATGTTCTAATTAGAGGTTGTGTTAGTGAGGGCTGTAGAGGAACAGACCAATAGAATGAATATGTACTTCAACGGGAATTTATTTCATTGGCTTACAGGATGTAGGTTGGCAGTCCAAGAGCTGTCTCCAGGCTGGAGAGTCAGCTACCCAGTAGCTGCCCAGTCCCTGAGGCTGGATGCCTGAGCAGTCCCAATGTGGCGCTGAAGGCCTGGAGGATTCACAGAACGTCACTGGTCATAGGGGTCCATGTTCGAATGTTGATGCAGTTGGGTTCCAGTGTCCACAAAGGACAGCAGCAGCAGGGTGGCTGCACACACCAGCAGGTACGAAGAGCCAGGCAAATGCTCTCGTGGAGGGAGCTTCTTTATACACAGTTCACCAGGGGAAGGGCTGCCCACTCACCTGAAGGTTTTCTTCTTTCTATCAATCCTTGGAAACACTTTCACGGATGCACCCAGATGATGTGTCTCTTACTTGATTTATAATCTGATCAAACTGACAACAGAATTTAATTGTCATAGGTGTCAAGCATGAAAAGACTATCTTCAGCTTCAAGCAGATGCTGTACCAAGAGTAAAACAAAGAGCCCTTAGCAAGTAGATAATAAGCCATGAGCAGAGACGAGGACCTTGTTTGGGTCCTGTGTAGAAAAGAGAAGAGATCAGGGCTGAGCCTCTGGGTATTACAAAATTAGAACAAAGTAAAAAAGAAGTTTGGGTAGGCAGAGGATTGATAATCAGTGACCAGCAATAAGAAAAAAATAAAAAAAAACGTGGAAGAGTATTTAGTGTTGGAAGCCAGAGAAGACAATGTTAAGAAGGAAAGAATGGTTAAACATACTGACTAGTATTGGAAGAGAGATGTTTTCATTGACTTGGCATGAGGAAGCAAGAAGCAAAATTGCAAACTATTGAAGAAGGAATGAATGTGAAGTAGAAAAAGAGAAAAGCTATTTGTAGAGAAGTCGTAAAGGCAAACAGAAAAATGGGCTGATTGGTATAAGGTAGGTCGATAGTGGTTCATGTGGGTCCATGAAGATTTTTCTTAAAGAAAAGAAGCACTGAATCATGTCTTTTGGTGATAAGGATAATTCATGGAAGAGAGGGAGGAAGAAGGAAAGAAAGAAAAGGAAGGAGAATAAGGCAAAAAAGACGAGGAAGAAGAGGAGAATTTGAGAGTGATGGAATTTTGAGCATCAGTGGAAAAGTAAGCCATTACCTTTGACTTTTAGGGGTGATTAGGATTGTGAGGGCAAAGCTGGCTATGAATATTATTCGTTATGGGGCATATGTATGTGGTAATTAAGATGGAGTCATAGGATGGGTTAGTTGCAGTCTTGGCTTATTAATCATAGAGCTCAAGATTGAAGATACTTAATGTGACTGATGAGTTAGAAGAGACATTTGCTTAGTGCAGAAGTGTATTCTGCCATCTACCCAGTGGATACCCCTCCTGCCTGTGCACAAAGGTGAGGGCAGCATGCAGATGCCTTAATATCCGACTCAGCCGTGGGAATTCATTAATTAGGCCACGAGAATCAAGGTAGACTTTAGAGTAGGAGGAGACTGAGGAAACTATTGTATTTAGCTGCTTCACAGGAAGAAACAGGAGGACCGAAGCAGGAAGGCTCTACAAGCAGAGAAGTCAGGTGGGAGCCTGTGAGAATGAGCCCAACAAGGATGTCAGCCTCAGCATTGGCCAGGAAAGGAGACAATGTGGCAGATAGCATTGAATCAGACCATGAAAGGAGGAAGAGTTAGAAAAGCTGAGGGTGAAATGTGAGAATGTATTGATGAGCCTAGGAGTATGGTGGTTTGAACCAAATGAAAGAAGTTGGAAACGGAAGTCAGAAGTATAGAACTTGAGTGTGAAGGGCGAGTTTCACATAAGTGATGATGGAACCAGTGAGAAAAGCTGAATCTGGGAAAGTGTAGAGAGAGGAGGGCATAATAAATAGGAGGAATGAGTGAGGGAGACCTCAAAGAGCAGCAGGCCTGAAAATAGACTTTTAAGAGCAGCGCCCTTAGGGTCCTTCACCACAAAGTGAGGCAGTCTGCCTGAGGCAGTCTGCTAGTATACAAAGACACTTGTATCAAGTGGCATTTCTTTTATAAATTTTAGGTTTGCTTGTCTCAGTAATTCTGTAAGGCGGGAGTGATGGTTAGAGTCTTGTTTCCAGAGAAGAACTTCCTCAAGGTCACGCAGCAGCAGCAATGCATACTCAAGGTCACATGTGCCCAAGGTCTAGAGTGGTGCTTTTCAGAGTCAAGTTCTTTGACTGGAGCACTGGAATTAGTTAGAAGGTAACTTCTCAGGGTATCTAAGACTTCCTGAATGAACAGAGGATCTTGTCAAAGTAGCCTTCCAGGTTATACTGAGTCACATTAAATTTGAGAGCCACCAGCTGCCAGAAGGCAAGCGAATGACAGAAGGGATCTGAGGACAGAGAGTGAATAAATGGGAAGTGAGACATGAAGGCAGTTGAAGTGATCACTTTTAGTTAGCTCTGACCTCATTTCCTGGGGTTGTGGTTGGAGGTCACTCCTTTAGGACTTCTGGATTCAGCTTATTTAAATTTCTTTTTTAAAAATTTAGTAAATTTCCACTTGCCCCTGTCATTTTGTTAACGCATTTGCTCAGTGCTATTATATTTTGGAGGGCATAAACTCTAACTAGAAAGCAAATTTTACTGGAAGAATGAATAATTTCATTTCAAAGGTGTTCTCATATAGTATATAGCATGGTGATCAGCACTCCAGAGTTTAAGTAAAGACTCATCACCATATTGATGAACATTGACCACACTGTTCAGCCACAATCCTGTGATAGCTATTAGGGAGAAACATGAAAACAACAACAACAACAAACCTGAAACAATATGGGCCCAAATAAGGGAAGAACATCTGGAGGTCCATAGAATTTTTGGGAGCTTTTGAGAATTAGGACTGACATGAGCTCACTCACTGATGATAGATGACTGAAAGTTTAATGTATTAGCACAATGCCCATATAAGAAAAAAATCCCAAATTTTTCTTGTTTTCACCATAGAAGAGAACAATCACATTTAGGATGAACTTTCATGGCTCCAGTGCCAATGTGGGCAGCCTATTTTCTGCCCAGGAGAACTATCCATAGTGTCCTTCAAACCTAAGCTCTTGGCTATGACCTCTTCCCTTCCCCCTGGAGTCATTTTGATTTCTCTTATAATTTTCTAGCTTTACGCTATAGCAATGAATGAAGCTCTTTAACTTGTTTCAGAGTCAAAGATATCTGATTTCCTCTCCTTGCAAGGAGAGTTCTTCATCATGTAGGCTGAATGCCTTTGCAGTGTGCATGAGTGTCAGGAAGGAGATCAATAGATCCTGAGGAGATGGCTTTTGTGCATCAATCATTTATTTTCCTATTTTGGTCAGGTTTGCCTCCAAAATCTAGTTCAAGAATCTAGTCAGGTAGGGAGCATCACCTTTCTTAGTCCTCAACTTATGCTTGGAAAAATTGATTAACTTTATAGAGAAAAAAAAAGATTTGGCAATCTTCAGTAGGACAGATGGAAATGAGCCTGGCAAGGTTTGATGTTCTAGGATGAAGTTTCCATCATCTTTTGTCTAATCACAGGAGGTGCTTTGGAGTAAGGAAAGCAAAACTGAGTTTGGTGTGGGCTTATTTGGCTAGATATATGCTAGTCAGACGTGAAATCTTTTGGCATAAATGCCTGACGTTTTCTGTAATAAATAAGGATCATACTGTGCATTTGAAGAAGAAAACCTGATACCTCAACAATTACAGGAGTGAAAAGAAAAACTTAAAACAGGAAAATAAAATCTGTATATGTTGGTAACTATCTGTATGAGCAGACAAAAATACTATGGTCAGGAACACAGGCACAGTTTAAGGAAAGTTCTAGGCTATGTCAACGAAGCAGTGAATGCTACCGGCAGTTGCCGAGCTTAGGAGAATGAGCAAAGGTATTCTGCAGTCTGTATTTTTGATGCGTGTTGTTAATTAATTCAACACATCCAGCCTTGCTGTGAAGTGAGTCAGTGTTCCTCATTTCACATATGAGGGAGCAAGGACAGAAAGGATAAATGATTTGCCATTCTGCCAGCAGAAAGCATCACCCCAGCCATACTGTTCACATTTCTAGTGAGGTTTTGGAAGGAGGACTTTCATTTCAAATTTTATTTGGGTTCATGCAAGGCTAACTGAGGTGAAATTTCCAGTTTTCTGAAGTCACTTACTTGGTCCTGCCTGGGAGGTCGATGATGGTCAGTAAGGGTTTATTTGGAAGATGTGGGGATTTTAAATACTTCTCATGTTGACATAAATGAGCACTTGTCCTACTTTATTAAGTGCCACTTAGATGCTATATAGAATAAAGAGCAAACTTGATGGAAAATTAATTCATTCAATAATTGGTAGCAAAGAATCTCGAAAGCTTGCAAGCCCAGCAGCCCAGTGTGATTTGTAACAACAAAACCAAAAAATACCTGAGAAATGAGTTTCATATTTTGCAGGGGAGGTAATCATAATTGGTGGTGGTAAGGGCAAGAGATAAGGGCATCGAGAGCAACCATTGTGGATTGAAGTTTTCCTCTTGGGTGATGCAATGACCCCACACATGTTGGAATACCCCAGGTGTGTTAGGGGATAGGAAAGTAATGGGAAAGCTGGCTATGCTTTGGAAAACTGCATCAGTCCACAAAATCCAGGGAGCAAGGATACAATTCCTAGTGCTCATTTTGCAGAGGGAACACAGAAGAGCAGTCTATAGATGGTGTGATTAGTTTTGTATTTCCACTTGCCTGGACCACTGGACTGCCTGCAGGCTTGGGTGCGTTTGTGAGGATGTTTATGAATGATCACGACATTTGAATTGGTAGAGTGAGTAAGGGAGAATACTCTACCTAATGTTGGGTGCCCCCCATCCAAACAGTAGAAGGTCTAAATAGGACCAAAATGACCATCCCTCAGGCAACAGGGGATGTTTTGCATCAGATTGCTTGAGCTGAAATGTTGATCTCTTTCTGCCTTCAAACTCAAAGGGAAATAAATGTGAATTCTTCTCAACTTTCAAGCTGGTTTGGTTTGGACTTGAACTTACACCAGTGTTTCCCCACATTCTCTAGTTTGCTAATGTCCAGTTGTGATCTTGGGATATTTTGGGACTTTTTACTCTCTCTCTCCCTTTCTCTCTTTCTCCTTGTCGTTCCCTCTCTTCTCTCTCCCTCCCTCTTTACCTTCCCTTCTTTCCTCCTTTGGTGAACTCTACTAGAGACAGAATCAAGATTCTGTACATTTTGAAGACTAAATCAGCCCCTGTGGGCAGTGGCACAGAATGAGGATTATGAAAGTCAGTGTTAGGTTAGAACCTGGAAGATGGGAAAACTTAAAGTGTGGGGCAGTGTAAGATTTCTGCTGTGAGCTTCAGTCTAGAATCTGGAAATATAGATCATCACTATTGTATTTTGCCAATAGGAAAGGAACTAATAATTAATTTGAAGCAAGGAGGATCTTACAGTATTGGGAAATTTTGAATTTCAATGGAGAAGTTGTTAGAGTGTTTCAGAATGAGTCAGAGGAGCGGAGTGTTTAGGGGTGCATGGATTGTGAACATATGATTCATAGGGGGAATTTTATGTGCTAAAAATGTCTTTGAGTAAGTGGGTTTCCTGGTGTTTTGATTTGCCTTTTTAGCCAAAAAAAAAGCTCTACCATGAAGTGTATACTTAGTGAATTGTGTTATAAAATTTTAAACTCTAATAATTTTGTAGATGAACTTTAATATTGAAAAATCTTTCATGACCTTTCTTAAATAAAGCTTGAGAACAAACATTATTGGGTGGCTGGGTTAAGAGCATTGTTCTAAGAGCATTGAACTAAGCATCAAGTTCTAAGGGAGATTCAGAAAGCAGTAAGTAACAAGATTTATAACATAAAGTCCTATCTTCAAGATGTTGCAAAGTACCTAAAAATTGCTATATCCTTTCTTCCCCTAACCTTTTTGTAGGGGACTATCTTATTAGAATAATCAAGAATATGTAAATTATCACTGTGTAAGATATTCACAAATGTAAATTATCGGGAAAAATTGAAAACAAGCAAACATGATTCCACTATTTGGAATAATGTCCAAATAAGTTACAACACACTTATTTGATAGAGCTTTATATTTATGTACTATTAATCATCGATGCCATGATGGCTATGAAGATTATTTATCAATATGGAAAAATATAACCTTGTTAAATAATAAAAAACAGGGATAATAACTAATATTTATTTAGAATCCATTAGGTACTATCTTTGTTTTATGTCCTTTAAATGTTTTAATTCATTTCATTATCACAGTTTTAAGCAGTGGGCATTATTTTTACTACCATTTTGTAAATGAAAGAACAGACATTAGAGCTGTTATTTTCCAAGTTTACACATTTTAGAGGTAGAGTCTGGGATTGGTATGCAAGTCATCTGGTCCCCAGAGATAAGATAACAAATTGTGATATTATATGTTTAGCTTTCTTTAAAAGGTGTGTATAAAGAGACAAGATGTTGATTTTAAAAAGCGACCAACCAAAAATCCTATAAGGCTCTTATCTTCTGGTCTGCTGCTTACCTAGTCACCAAGTAAATATAATCTTGTTATTCTGAGAGTTTTAAGTGGATTTCATAGCTCCTTTGGGGAACATATGCCCTTGTTTTCCTGGCATAGGATTAGTAATCTGCACTGGTATTAACTATATTTCATCATTTGTTTTCTCTCTTGTGAATCTGGTTACACTTTAGGGAGATATCTAATATTAGCATAGATAGATCTAAATAAAGCTTTTCAAGTCAATATTTCCTTTGTAAGACTTCCTGGAGCCTAAATTTCAGACTTGCATGAGACCATCTTGAAATTTGATTGCTGCTTATAGCTCACAAACCATTTTCATCATTACCTCATTTGATCCTCACAAAAGATTACCTTGATTATGCAGATGAAGAAATGGAGGTCAAATTGCAAAGCCAGAATTCAAACCCAACATTTATATTCTTTCAAAGATGTGGTCAAGACTTTCATTTATATTCTTTCAAAGATGTGGTCAAGATGCAACTATCTACCAACCTCTCCTCCATGGAACTTGCTTTTCTCAAAGAATACTGTATTATGTATGTACCTCCGAGTTGGAGTGTAAATAGGACTCAGTCTTATAATAGGGTAATGATAACTGGTACTAGAAGCAGACATTGCAGTCTCTTTCCTCCCTTTGTAAACATAGAAGTTCTTTCAAGTTTTTGCCTTTACCAACACAACTGCAATAAATGTCCTTGTTATGTACGTTTTATGCATCGGTATTTTAATTTTTATAGGATTGATTCCCAGAAGTAAATACGCTGAGTCAAAGTATCCATGCTTTTAAAATTTTAATATGTCATGTCAGATTCCTCTCCAAAAGACTGGATCAAAAGACATTCCCACTGATGATGAATGAAAGTGCCCAGTTGTCTCCGTTCCTTCCAGCATTAGAAGTTGTCATTTGTAAATTTGTTCTGCTCTCTGAAAGAATGAATCACAATATTCTGACTTTAAATCTGGACCTCTGACTTTTCAAAATATCTCAAACAACAGAGATTCGGAGCAAGAAATTTTCAAGAAATTCTCGTTAAGAGATAAATATTCTCAAGTTAATAAACTCAGCTCTGTAAAGAGACTGCTTTTGGCTTCAGCCACTGCTTTGTATACACATAAGCTATCAATAAATAATAACCATTATGGCTGAGCATTAGAGCTGACAGTAGAGTAAGTCATGAACAAATCTCCTCATTAGCAGCATATTATTTTGGTATTTGCAGCAATCTAGTATTCACGGCTAAGTTGAAACAAGAGCCATTATGTATGTGAGACATTTTGAGTTCATTTACTCTGAACTCTCTTTGCATACAAGAGCACTTGGCCCACACCATATGGAGTAACGTCAGAACAAGATGCAAATTGAAGTGCAAAGGAATAGGACCTCTCTGATAGGTGAGCACATCATCATGTACTTGGGTGCTTGTAACTTTAGAACTGAGTTACCAATTCTTTCCAAATGGATTCATTCTTTAATTTTTTGGAGTGACCTACATACTTTCTTGTTAAAATGGAAGGGCACAGTCAAGATGCTGGTCATACCTGAGACGGATGATGTTTTGGTGGAGCTGATTTCCATGTACCTGTGCTGACTGGGTCATGTTCCAGGCACCATATTGAAGGGTGTCTGTTTTATATTGTATTTCAAAAGCACTGACCAAGGTATGCCCACTGCCAACCCCATGAATACGCTTTTTAAATCGCTAAAGTTATTGGTGCAAGAAAATGTCTCCAGGGATTCTCTGCATCTCTTTTACTCATTTGGCCACTCGTTTTTGATAACACTGTTGTTGGTGAGAGAGAGCCGTGGGGAAGTGTTTATATGTGTCAAAGTATGAACTGTACGAAATGCAGCAGAGAAGGATGGGCATACAGTCTGTTAAACATGCAACATCATCTATTGCATGTACGGCCTTGCACAATTTCCTTAACTACTCTGAAGAAAACAAATCATGAAAGCATCTACCATGTAATACATTTATAAAGAATAAATTAATACATAAAGCATTTACCGAGAATTCCCTAGCATAGAGTAAACCTCAAATAAATTTCAACGTTGTTGATGATGATGATTACGCATTCAAATAGTTAATCATGGTTCATTCAGCCAGTTCAAGAAGAAAATGAGGTTGTCATTCATAGTTATCCTGACCCACCAGGGTGACAATAGGCCAGTGATTCAGCTGTAACAATGGTTTGATTGTTCAAATATCATTGTACTGTTTAATGTTGATGTCAGCCTATTCACATTTTATAGACTTGCAGTGTTGTTTTCTGTTGAAAGCTCTCAATGACAATGCGAAGGACACAAGTAACCCAGCAAACCAACACTTCCCGAGGTGTCAATCACCGAGGCTAATGAACATGTTAGCAGACATACCATTGCTTGAAAACTTTGTTATTACCAGAGAAGTGTCCTAGGAACTATTAGAAAAATTGACATTTTGCCATAGCAACGTCTTTTCCTGCTTACGATGTGGGCTTTAAATAGCTCAAGAGATGATCCGGTTTGAGATGAAAAGGCCCAGCTGAGCATGCGCTTTCACACGCGTGTCCACATGCTCAGTGTGTGCAGGTTTGACGTTCTGTGTCTGCCTAGTGCTCTTGTTTGTTTCCATGACACTGGTTCTTGGAATGGCACTGAGCACATTCAAGTCATTACAAGTGACGGATTGGATAGTAATTGATGTGTGTTATGAAACTCACATCTGGGCCTTCCACCAACTGTGAGTCAGTTTGATTTGATCTGGCAAAAGGGGTTTTAAAGCATTTGTTTTTAAAATTACAGTGATTTATCGAAAAGTGCCTCTTATGATGACTATCAGCTGGTAGCAGGTGGAGTTCCCAGAAAAAGGGTGCTTTCATTGTCCCAATTTCTCCAAATGCCAAAGCCACTGGTGTTCTTTCCGACATGCCTCTGGGGCCATGCCTTCCTTTGTGCTGTTCTGTTGTTAGAAGTGGGATGGCTTATCCTCCTAGGACGTAGTTCACTGGGCTGTCATGTGAGGTCGTTGGATAATACTTGGATTATCAAAACTGTGTGAGTGGAATACTTTTATTCTATAAAGTGAGAATTTTAAAACTTTACAAATTTCTGCGAATAAGAGGATATTTTCTTCCAACTCAAAGTATATAGAATTTGCTTTACAAAAATTGTCATGACCTTAAATTCTATATTCCAGTTTCCGCATTCCCTTCATCCTGTCATCCTATCTCCCTAGAGAATAGCCTGCAAGCACTGAATACCCTCCTCTTCTTTTCTAGTAAAACTAGTAGAAATTTGATCTCGGGCTTTTATTCTCCTAGCTGAATTTTACCTTAGTATGATTAAATTTCTGTTCATATTGTACTTCTTCTGAGTATTTTCACTTTAGACTCTTAATTTCTGGTTGGGAAAGAAAGGGCTTTTCTTCCATCTTAAAGGAATTTTAAGCATCGCTAAGCAAGAACAGAGTCTTCCTGGAGCTGGGTCTTCTGTTATCATTGTCACCCTGAGGGAGATAAAAGAATCATCATCACAGACTCTTCTCGGCTGCTACAAGTGTGCGCTGAGGAAAAGGTCTATCCCAGGGGGGAAATGTTGATGTCTTTAACCAAATAATAGTTTCCCATGTAAGTGTCTGCAATAGAACCTCTCAAATTTGATATGCAGTTGAATCACCTGGCATCTTGCTAAAAAATAGATTCCCATTCAGTTGATTTGGCTTAAGTTTATATATTTTTTGACAATGTTGAAGTCAAAGTTTTGTGATGCTAATGTTTCTGGTCTTTAAACCATATTATTTGATTAGCAAGGATCTAGAAGGCTCTGGTCCTCCAACTGTCTTCCTTTGCTCTTTATTGTGTGTGTGTGTGTGTGTCTAGTTTTGTGGTATGTGTTGTGTGTACATATAGTATTTGTGGTATGTGGTGTGTGGTATATCTGGTGGTGGTGGTGGTGGTGGTGTGTGTGTGTAGTTTTTGTGATATGAGTTGTGTGTATATATAGCATATGGTGTGTGTGTGTGTGTGTGTGTGTGTGTGTGTGTGTGAGTGTGTGTGCGTGTGCAGCTGCTCGAGCCCCACACAGAGGCCAGAGAAGAATGTCAGGTGTCTTCTCCTGTCACTCATCTGCAGGTTTTCTTGAGAAGTCTCTAGATGAACTTGAAGCTGCTGGCTTGTTTGTTTATTTTCAGGCAGGCTGACCTGAGAGCCCAGTGATTCTCTGGTTTCCAGTCCCTTTCTCTTCTTGACCTTTTCTGCTATATCTGAGATGAAATGCAGGCAGGTCTGGCGGCTCACGCCAATCCCAGCACTTGGGAGGCTGAGGTAGGAGTATGACTGAGTTTGAGGTCAGCCTGTGACTACAGAGTGAGTTCCAGGTCAGCCTGGGCTAGAGTGAGACCCTGCCTTGAAAAAAGAGAGATATGAAATGTATATACACACATGATAAAGTGTTTTAGTGGTATAATTATTAATATTTTATAATATTACATATAATAGTCTTTTTTAAATAATTGATATTATTTAAAGTATTCATTATATACCCAAAAATGTGCTAAGTTTTTCCTACATATTGGGTATATAAGAGTAAATAATACAAACAAGACCCCTACCCTCATGAAGCTTCCATTCTACTTTGAGAAACACTTACCAAATAAATAAATAAATAAATATAAAAATAGTAGCAGTTGAGGATAAATGCTATTCAGAAAGACAAAGCAGGATAAAGGGTAGCGTGATGGCGTGGGTGAAATCATAGCTATAGGAGTTGAGTTATCTTGAATGACAAGTTAACCTTTCTCTCCAAACCATGGCGTAATTAAAATTATCATGTTATTAATTAAGCAAGATAATAAATTGAATTCAAATACTAAAAGCCCAATGAAAAAACATCTTGAATAAAAACTGCAGGCTGCACTTCCTCAGTATCAGACACAGTGTTGGTAAATGGAGCACGTGCTGTAAACCACTCTCCATTTCATGTGATAAGAGCTTCCATTCTGTGAGGGCACCACTTACAGTGCCTATGACATCTCGAAATATCCCAGAGCATTAATGAACTCTCAAACAAGGTTTAAACAAGAAGAGGAACCTGTCTATCCACTTTTGCCTTACTCTCTGGCATGGCCTTCGTTCTTCACAACCAGCCAGAACTCATTTGATACACAAGTGTCTTGACGTAAGATGAGTGATAGCGTCCTAGCAGAAGCCACTTGGAGGGTTAGAAGCACAACCCTGGTCCCTGAATAAGTACCTTCCCGGTTTCTTCACTCCCCAATATTGCTTCTGGCTATATATTTGCACTTGCAATAGGTAGAACTGAATTGGAGATTTTTTTCAAAGGTGTTTCAGTGGCAGGAGTGAACATGATGCCCTCTGTAAATAAAGCGCTGGATTATCAATAGTACAGAGTCTCAGGGCGCTTGTGTTATGGCATCTGTTTTTGGTTGGTGGGAAAGACTGGAAGTGAATAGCACTGAAAACCCACTGTCATCCTACAAATATGCTTCTGTCGTTAAAAGGTAGAACTAATAATGATGCAAGACAGCCGTCTAGCTGGTAACAAAGCTTCTTCAGAGAAATCGGCACTGTAAGATGCACCTTGGAAAACCTTATAATCAAGAATGTTGGGGGCTGGAGAGATGGCTCAGCGGTTAAGGCACTTGCCTCCAGTGCCTAAGGCCCTGGGGTTCAATTCTCCAGGACCCACATAAGCCAGACCCACAAAGTGGTGGCCCTGGTATTCTCTCTCTCTCTCTCTCTCTCTCTCTCTCTCTCTCTCTCTGTATCTCTGCTTGAAAATGAATAAATAAAATATATATAAAAGAAAAGGAATGTTGGTATATATTTTTTAAAGGGGGGAGGAAGGATGATGAGTGCCAGCACCCAATAAGCTCTGTGGGTGGCGTGTTTGTTGGGTGGACCCTCATTCTAAGGTTTCTTAGCTCCAGAGCTGAGTTATCTACTTAGACTTGAAAACGACACCAATGGGAAGAAGTAAGCAAAGCCCATCTAGGCAATGTGTCGTCTTCATTTACAGCCCATTTTGGTTTGGTTTGTATTTTAGACTCTAGTCTCACCGTTCATTGGTCCTTCATTGAAGGAACTTGGAGAGGTTTGCATTTGTACTTTATGGAGTCTATGTACACATAATGAAGAAAATCAATGGAGCAAGGGCATTTTCTTTGCTGTTTTAAGGTTTTAATTTTTTTAAATGATTGCTAAGAGCAGAAAAATCCCCGTTGTTACTATCACTGACCGTTTTGAAACCATCATGTAAATTGTACCAATGGTAATTCCTTTTAAAAAAATTCAGATTTTTGCCAATTGAAGTATGCAGTGTAAAAACAGATTTCTTCAAATGTAGCAAATTGTTGGTTCATTTCCTAACCATGTTTGTTTCATGTATTTGCATTTGCTAGACAAACATTGAGAATATATATATTTTAATTTTAATTTTACTGCTAAAGCGTCATGTCAAGGCATACCATGAAATTATAATTTACATTTGTGAGATTTTTGTAGTTCTAAAATGATCCTTTCAATTTTGTCCTGGGTACCTCGGACCATTGTGCTAGGAACACTTCCAGTTTAATTATATAATTTTTTTGAATAGATTTTGCTTGATGTACATAATTGAAATGTATCATGCAACAGTCATTTCAGAGATTGTTTCAGCTCACTCACTGAACGTAATCATGCCCTCAGTTTCTCTTATTCTGTCCATGACTTCTTGGCTCAGCTTCTGTTCTTTGTTAGACGCACATTGCAGATTGGAGGAAGCTTACAGCCTAAGGCATCTTTTGAGGAAAAAGTGCCATCCTGGTAAATGGCACGGGTGTGCCAGATATCCTGAATATTTAAAAAGTCAAATTTCTGTCTTGAAGCTTGTTAGAATCCCCGTCTTCACAAATCAGCCCTTTCTTGCTTCAAAACCTCCAAATAAGCAGGTCTGATTTTCAAGATGTTTCATCTTTTGAAGTTATTTTATTCTTATGCAAAAAAAGTTATTTAAAATTTAACTTCTAATTAAAGTCCTTATCCTGTCTCAAGTAGCACAGATCAAAGATGTGGAGATTCTTTGCATCACAGCTTTGTGAGTTTCCAGCAGGAATTACAGTGTTGAGCATATGAGTTTAAATAATGCAAAAATAGTGTTTAATAGACTCTGTATTGAACCTATATACAGCAAGTTTTGGCTTGCAAATATTTGTATTGAGTTTGCATTATGTTTACACTCCAAATCTGTCATTTGTTATGTATTGTCAGGTTCAGGGCACATGGTGCTTAGAATATTGCCCTCTACTATTATTATTATTATTTTTTTTTTACTAAATAAAGTCAATGTCTGAGGAAGTTCTTATTATGAGAAGCTATTTGTGGTCTGAGTTGACTTTATACTATTTGGAACTGGAATTTTGTTGAATAATTATCCAGAGCATAACAGATTGGAAATCAGCAAATAGGTGGGACTCAGAAATGAGGTTTTCATTCTTTGGAGGATAAATCTCCCTAGGATTAAGGCAGCAGAGCAAGCTTTTGCAAATTTGTACACATTATAAACTGAGTTTTCATAAGATGCCATAAGGAGTCCTATAACTTCCCTGGCAGGAGCTAAAAAATAAAGACACAAGTCTGTAAGCATTAACTGTTGTTAGGTGACTTTGCCTCAGGCCATCAATAAAAATGGCACATGCCATTAGCCTACAGAGTGTTTTAAATATCTTTCTTCAAAATTATGCCCTCTTTTGATTTATTTTGTGGTTCCTTTTATTTGTCTCATATTTCTGGAGGAGGCCTATGCTCAGGGAGCCGGTGGGGCCCAAGGGATCCTTCTTAGAACTGACATGCTGAATTCTGTATAATCCACAGTTTTCTTTGATATTGGACACTTTCCAAGTTGTGAATTAATTCTCCCGTTTAAAAAAATCACACATAAAAAAGAAAATTCCAAACTCCAAACCAAAAGACAGTCCTGTTAAGAGAGCAAAGAACTCAAATATGGTTGTGTGTCTACAAAACAGAAACCTAAGAATTCTATCTGAAAAACGAGATGAAAACCCTTGGCCTATTTTGGGGTGTTTTGATGGTGTTTTTAGCTTTCATTCATGCTAAAACCTCTATTATCTCTGTTACTGTACAGGTGTCAGAGGAGAGACACGAGGTCCATCTTCACAGGGAGACATGTAGAGCAGTCAGACTTCACGCACAGCAGGACCAGTAGGCTGTCATCACATGGAGCTTAGAGCGACACAATCAAAAGATTGAATTCAGCAGAGATAAATGACACACATCACCATCCTAGGTAATCAATAGGTAACTGGCTTCTCAATGTAACTTCGGCTAGCTGAGCTCTATCTTCCCCTCTCCGACTCGGAGAAGGGAAGATTACATTCTTTTCAAGCTTGGTTGCTTTTAAGGTAAGCAAACCTATAAGGATTCAGGTGTGTCACAATGATTTCTCTAACATTCCAAAGGTCTGCTTTATTGTTGGAGATAGGATGATCTTACCAGTGCTAACAAGCAGTAGAAGAAAAACAGCAAGGTAAATTATGTCATTTTTTCACATCTACCTTGTTAAAAACTGACCCTTGAAGTCGAGCAAAGGACGAATATTATTTTTTGATATAATACAGAACTCACAGGTTTACTACAGCACACACTTTTGGACAGTCTTGACAAGTTCTGACTAGAACAGTCTTAGCAATGGCTTCCAGTCAAGCATAGCTACATATTTCATCTAGACATTTCGAGAATGAAAACGAGAGAGAACTTTAAAGAGGCCTTAAACCCTATCTCTCCAACTCGCTCTTTCAAGTATAAATGTAGATAAGTGTAATGTACAGAAAACATAAGCATCCAAATAGACTCATTTGATTATATGGCTTCTCTGTCTAGGAATTATGGAAACAGGATGCTTTATTTGATCTTGGGATATAATATTACTGACAATTTTTGCTAAGGTTAATAAAAAGGAAATTCAATAGATACATTAAAATGTCTGAAACAGGCTTCATGAGTTAGAACCCTGAGCTTATTGCACTTTAAGGCTTGGAGGTCGGAATTCTGACGCCACTGAGCAATGAGTTTATGTATGTGAATGTGTGCATCTGAATCTCTCTCTCTCTCTCTTTCTCTCTCTCTCTGTGTGTGTGTGTGTGTGTGTGTGTGTGTGTGTGTGTGTGTGTGTGTGTGTGTGTTGAGGAAGTTGCTCTAGGAAAAGAGATTTCTTTGGCTCAACATATAAGACCATGTTGCTTCAGAGAAACACTTTTAACTGACATTGAAATGCTTCTATTAATACAAGTTGATATGAGAATGATAATTTTCTTTTCTAAAGACCATTTGCCATCATTCTCATCAATATTTAACCATTGGGAAGCAGAGGAGGCCTATTAGGTTATCTCAAGGACTGTTTAAAAGTCTGTGATAATTTGAATCAAAATTCAGTCTGAGAAAACTTGGGGAACCTGTCTGTCTAGAAAGCTTTTCTTTTTTTTCTCTTCACTCTCCCCTCCCTTCTTCAAGTTCTCTTGATTTGTAAGCCCAGGGCAAGTTTAATTATAATTAGTTAATGTTAGTTAATTAGGTAATGTTCATATAGTGCTTTGAAGATGAAAAGTGTTTTAGAAATGCTAAGTGCTATCATTATTAATATCAGCAATGGGGGAAATTAAGCATGCTGAACACTTTTAGAAACTGCAGAATTTGAATGTGAAGTGGTTGGTGCCATGTGACTCAACAGTTCCACCATTGCAACCCTTCCTGCAGGCCTGGGAAGTGGCCTTTTGTCTTGATTATTTGGGTGTCCAGCGCTCCCTTCCTCCTTCCCTGTCTTAGGCTGTTTCTGCTGGGAGAGGTCAACCAGTGAGTATTACTGTGAACATGGCCCCAGCTTATGTATGAGAAAACACACACAGATCTCAAACAGAGTTCATGTTTGTCTCTGAACTCGGAATTCCATAGGTTCCTACTCTAATCCTTCTAGTTCAAAAGAAAACAGTAGAAAATCAATAATAATAAAAAGGACCCACATTGCTTTATCTAATTTATTTAAGAACATGAACCTGCCAAGTAAAAACAGAATCTCTTACTTGCAAACACATGGAATTCTCTTAGTTGTAATTAAGATGCAAACTTTCTGGCATATGGCTCCTAAGCTTTGGAAATGCAGAGGCTGTCCCATTCCACTGGCAGAACATAAAGCATTTATAGGCCATGCTATATCTGGACAGAGCTTCGCACAACCTTTTATTAGCTATGCTAAGGAAAGAGGGTCAATATAATTTCCGATTTACAGGAAAGGCAAAGGGGCCCTGGCCAGAGCCAAGTCCAGGTGAGAAGAAAGGAGGTGGTGCCTTTCTCTGCCACCTTTCAAATATAAATTACTTTCCTTTTGGTTTAATTATAAAGATGCCCATAAATCGGGCATGGTGGTGCACGTCTTTATTCCCAGCACTCTGGAGGCAGAGGTAGGAGGATTTCTGTGAGTTCAAGGCCACCCTGAGACTACATAGTGAATTCCAGGTCAGCCTGGGCTAGAGGGAGACCCTACCTCGAAAAACCAAAAAAAAAAAAAAAAAAAAAAAAATGCCCATAATGAATAGGTTAAGGCTTCTGATCTTGGCAGAAAAAAAAATCTGTTTTGGTGGTGGTGAGGTAGAGGGACAGAAAGAGAGCCTAGGAGGTCTGTTTTCTTGTGATGGATTCTAGAAGTACAGATGATGTCTGAGTGATCCAAGCTCATGGGAAGGCAGGAAACTGGAGCTCATGATCCCTAACTTCTTTGTTTTAGATCATGACTTTCTTGCAGCCTCTCCTTCATGTAAATTGCTTAGGTGGGGGGAATACCAGGGAAGTGGCATAGAAGGATCTTGGAATTGAGTTAAATTGTTCCCAAGGGTCCAAATTGGTTTCTTACTGTTTGGTGGAGTAATTTGTGCATCACACCGAAGGGCTAATGAACACTTCACTTTGGCACTTGGAAACAGACACATTCAGATCATGTTAATCAAACATAATTAACTTTCAAGGAAAGAGGCTGGGAGAGCAGGCCAAAACAAATATGCTGAAATAGAACAGGAATGAATATGAAGTCCTGCAGTTAAAAAATTATTGCATACACATATCTATGCTATTTATTAAGCCTTTACAAAAAAATCAAAACAAAGCAAGACAAAAGCAAGTATCTACCTCAAGTTAGAGAGAATATTGATTAAAAGCTTCTCCTGCACTCAGAGATGTGACCTGAATATAAAGTACACAGACCTCTCAGGTTCCTGGGGCAAGCCTCCAGTGCCCAGGCTAAAGGAGGGTCCCTCTGCAGGTGGACATGGCGCCCCAAAGGTTGAGATTTTTCTGTTGAATTTTAAGAAGGCTTCACCCACTTATGAAGAATGGTTGAACTGTGAGGGTCTTAGCCTGGATAAGAGGGAGCATTCTAAAAATGCAATGTGTATTTAAACATTTTTTTGTTTCGTGTGCATATGTATGTGTGGTATATCTGCATACATGAGGACAGGAACATGTGTATGTATGTGTGCATGTGTGTGGAGACCAGAAATCACTTTAGAGTGCATTCCCCTATTGCTTTCCACATTATTTTATTTTTGTTATCCATATTTAGATACACTGAATGAGCAAATAATCAGTTGATATCCCTACTCCCCGATTTCCCTTTTCCTTGTCCCCCATCAGCTGGGTATCCTCCTCCATCCGTGGACAGTCTGGATCAGTCCATGGGGTAGGGGGTTATGGATAGCCTAGGAATCAACCCAGTTCCACCCCCCCTTTGTATGTTATTACTGGGGGGGGCAATGTCTCTGGATCAATATTATTAATCACTTTAGAGTGTATTCCTCTATTGCTTTCCACATTATTTTATTGAAAACGGTTTCCTCATGGATCCCAGAGCTCACCCAAGATAGTCAGCAAGCCCAGAGATTCTCCTGTCTCTGCCTCCCCACTAGGCACCTTCACGCCCAGCTTTTACTGACCCTCAGGTCCTTACATTTGTGTGGCAACCCTGTACCCACCGAAACATCTCTCCAGCCCTTAAAATCATTTAAATTTAAAAAATTAAATATTAAAACATGTGACAGAGAGATTAGCTCAGAATGGCTTAAGGCCAAGGCAGAAATGACCTGTCAAGCTGTGGTTCTGGACTTGGACTTCTAGGTCTGCATTCTTACACTCCATCCTTCTCCCTTATCACGTGCTGCCAGTCTACTCTGGCTGGCACACGGTTTCCCAAGGGCACCCATTGAGCCCTGGAGTCCTTCTTTGTGTGCTTGTCATTACTGCTCTTCAGTCCAGCTGAATCCTCCCAAGCTTGCCTGGTGCTTTTCCACTCTGGCTGCATTTTTGAATTTCCCAGGGAGCTTTGAAAATACTATACCCGGGCTCTACTTTTTGAGGCTCTAATTTAATTGGTCTGGGGCTGGACCCAGGCATCAGTATTATCTGAAGGCTCTCCAGGTGATTTTAATGAAATTGGACCACCAGTTTAGCCCTAATTTAGCTTTGATGACACATTGCTTATATTCTATTCATTCCTATGGCCTCTTGCTGGGACATTTACTTGTAATTAATATAGTATTTCATTTACTTCATTCATCAAGAAACAACCCTAAGCTCAATATTCTTAATCACTTCTCAGAGTGCATATGTCATTTTTTTTTCAGTTGAAACTAAAGTCTTTTGGATATGTTTATGTCCCATGTTCCTTTTCTCTAATATAGACATGAGCGTTTATAGCTAAGTTATTGAGTGAGAAAACAAGTTAAGAAAATATAGGGATATTTTGAATGCATTTATTTTTTGCAGTAGGTCTTAAGGTAATTATGACTGCTTACCGAAGGTGTCACTTTAAAGAAGCAGAATGACATGTGTTGGCTGTTCCTGGGAGTGGCTTAGCAGGGTTACTTATAAGTAGGTAGACTCCAGACTACTGTAGGGTGCAAATTCACCTATTTCTAGCTAATGAGCATATCTTTGAGTTTTTTCTTATTGTCTGAGAGGTGGTGTGGTTTTACATCATCGAGCAGGCTATCATTACAGTACTGCAAGTGGATTTGTTCAAACCAGAACAAAAATCATGTCCCAAGAAACTGATGAAGTAACTAAGCTGTTAATAATTTCCAGTGCCACCTAATCCTACTACTTTGTATTTATAGAGCGTCTTTCTTAGAAGAGCTCAAAGCATTTTATAGGCTCTGAAAGTTAATCAAGTTGGGAATTTTTTGACGGTCATAGGATTGTGATCCAGGCCTGCAAACCTCTAAGCTGGAAAGCTGGCTCTCCTTCTGGACACATGTGCAGCCTGTTAATGTGGGGACTTCAAAAAGTCTGTGGCTCTTTAGCCTTAGAGACATTGTTATACATAGTGGCCTAAATCCACTTCTGGCCAGCTGCTGTAAAGGTCCAAACAATGCTGAGAGTATTTGAACAAATGAAAACTGTAAACAAGAAAGAAAACAAAAATCATATGCAGCTGTGTGGCATTAGTGTGTCGCCAGGAGGTTGCTGACTCCAGTACAGTGCTCCCCATGTTCTGTGAGGAAGAATTCTTGAGGGAGAGCTGATTTTACTTTTCTGCTTATTAAGACACTCTTGTTTCTCTTTATTCTAATATGTACAGTCTGAGTAATAAAATGGACAGAGGAGGTAGGGGCTGCACACTACAGTTAAGAAGCTGAAAATGAATGTCTTGCCACAATATTGGTAAGAGCATGAGAACCTGAGCCATGAAGGCACCCTGTGAATTTGAGTTTTTTTTTTAATGGATACTAGAGACTTTATTTTTTTCTATTTTGTATTATTTATTTTCATGTGTCTGTATGTGTGTGCATGTGTATGGAGTTTGTGGGTGCATGTGTGTGTGATTGTGTCACACTGAGTGTGCATCGATCAAAGGACAATCTTGGGGTGTGTCTCCTCTCTTTTACTTTCCGTTGTGACAGGGTGTCTCTTGCCACAGCTGCTTCAGAGTGGAGGCACCACCCCCCATCACCATGGGCACGTTGGGATGCTTCCAGGTTTACACGGGCATTGAGGAAGCTAGAACTTGGGTCAGCAGGCTGGTGAGCAAGTGCCTCTAACTGCTGAGTCATCTCCCAGCTCTGGGTACCGGAGACTTGAAATGTGTTGAGTGCAGCAAAGGTTACCTCAGAAGAAGCAGGTGGAGTTGACTCTGGGGGTCCTTCATATTCAAACATCAGAACAGCAGTTCTCCACTCAGAAGGACTTTGTCAATCCAAGTGCAAGCAATGAAAATTACAGGGTCCACTAAGCATTTGTCCATTGATTTTTTTTTTCTTTTAAGCATGAAATGAGTAATTTTGGTGATGGTCTTGATGACTTTAGATGTGGCTGAGACCCTACATTTTATAAACCTGAATTATATAGAAAGTTATTCTTTCTCTAGTCCTCTGTCCATTTTTTTTTCTGAATATGTAAAGGAGATGCTTAGTTGGATACCAGGATGCCTTTATCATTTAGTTTTCAGCATAAGTGATACCGATGGTCTAATTTTTGGTAAGGATGATATAAGGTTTCTTTTAAATAGGTAGGAAAATGAGAATATTTATAGAAAAAATAAACAATAGCACAGGTGGTGTGTGAATACAAAAAAAGTTGATGAAATACCCTTACTATTTGAGTTTATTCCCAAGTATATTATTTTCACTTCCTTGTGAAATATATATATATATATATATTTTCTTTTTCTTTCTTTTTTTCCTTTCAAGGTAGAGTCTCACTCTAGCCCAGCCTGAACTGGAATTCACTCAGGCTGACCTCAAATTTGTGGTGATCCTCCTACCTCTGCCTCCCCAGGCCACACCCGGCCTACTTCTTGTTTTTTTTTTTTTTTTTTTTTTCTTCTAGGTAGGGTCTCACTCTAGTCCAGGCTGACCTGGAATTCACTATGTAGTCTCAGGGTGGCCTTGAACTCATGGTGATCCTCCTAACTCTGCCTCCCAAGTGCTGGGATTAAAGGCGTGCGCTACCACTCCTGGCCTTCCTTGCATTTTTAATCGCAGGTGTCTATTCTCTCCATAAGGTTAACTTTTTACTACTCTTAGATTAAATGTCCTTTATGAATGGCAAGACCATCATTTCTCATTATATCTAATTTTCCTACACAAGGACATTCTCAGAGATCTGCAAAGTCCAGTGTCCCTTACATAATAGATTAGCCTTTATCTTCCTTATTTGGAATGATCTGATCCATGGGCTCTTCTTGGAAGAACCTGGGAAAACCTTTTTGTTTGTTCCAAGGTTCAGATGAGGAGCCTGAATGAGAAAGATTTTTGAAGTTGTCTTGCCAAGTCAAACCCATTAGCATAATTATCTGTGCTCTCGGGTAAAGAAAAGGGAGAACCATCATCAGGAAGAGGTGAGAAGGCGAAGAGGAGGAATATGGATGGATGGATGGAAATGGCTCAAAGGAAGAGTCCCAGGCAAGGCAGTGGCCAGAGAACAGGGCAGAGACCACTGTGAAGGGCTGTGTCTGATTGGGAACTATGTGATATTCACATAGCTTTTTTTCTTTTTAACAAACTATTGACACTTCCGTATGTGCACACAACGTACACTGATCATAATTCTCTCCTGTCACCCTTCCTTACCCGCTTTCCCCATCCCCCCTTCCACTGAGCCACTTCTTACCAACTAGTCTCTCTTGTATTGTGATGTCTTCTTTGTCCCCCCCCATCTTTTGCAGGTCTTGTGCCTTGGCTCTTAATATATTTTTTTGCCACTTCTGCAATGGTCCCTGAGCTTTGGAGGGTTCTTCGAAGTATGTTGAAATCCAGGTAGGTTTATATTCTGAAAGCACTTGTTTTCAGCATCTGTGGCGGTTTGTACACAAATGTATGTCCCCTGGAGCCCAAGGTAGTTTTGATTAAGTTTTCCCTGCTGGAGGGAGTGTCCCTGCAGGCTAGTGGGTGTGTAAAGAGCAGTTGGAGCTCTGGCTATTTGGTCTTGTGTCTCTGTTATGAACTATGGAAGTGAGCCATCTTCTTCTACCATTGATGGTGTTTCCTCTGGATTCTGTCAGCCTGAAATAAACCTTCCCTGAGCTGCTTCTGGTCAGATGTTTGTCCAGTAATGTGAAGGTAACTACAACAGGATCCTTGTACTTTTAAAAGGCAGATCTGGGTTCCAATTCTGATGTTGGCTATAGCTTGGAGACCTTGGGCAAGTCCTGTAACTTCATTAAGCCTTTTTGAATATAGCCATGTCTCTACCTTACAGGGTTAGAGAGAGCAGTAAACTATTCTAGCCTGCTATGGGAAAAGAGAAACTATTTCAGCAAGAACAATGAGTGATCACCAGTTCCAAGACAAAATAGGAAAGGGGTAGTCTTTTGAAGCAAGCAAGCAAAGAAACAACAGTCTAAGGCAATGGGCTTCTTTTTCCTTTTCTCAGAACACAGCGCTCCCATTCCCTTGCAGTCCTCATATTTCATCTTTCATCTAGGTTCTCCCTGGCTGCAGAATACATAGCCCACTGATGCCACTGCCGGAGCTCATCCAGAAGCTGCTTCTGCCTACCACGCAGGGGCTGGACCACAGGCCTAAGCCCAACTAGATTTGGTCTCCACATAGCTTCCATGATGCATCCATGAGTGAGGGGGAGCCACAGACCCATATTCTTCCCCGGCCTGAACTGTTGCACAAGGTTACCTTGACATCCCTTCTTGTGGATTTTTGCTGCTTCCGCTTGACAACTCCTTTCTAGGCGCACACAGTCCGTGTGCTGTGTTTCTCTAGAACCAGTCTCAAAAAAGCAGCTATTTAGACCTTGTAGAAAAAAATCACATTAGCATTATTGCCTTTCCCAGGTGTGTTTGTAGCTTCAGATTTTTATTGCTAATTGTGGACCTCTTTTCCCCTGTTAAGGAGCTATCAGAAAATTCTAGAACTTTCTGGACAAAGGACTCAATCCTATAGGCGGATTCCTGAAGGACCATTCCACCCCAGCTCCCACAATCTCTTTGGTGTGTCCTTAGACCTTAAGGCTGATGCGTCCAGCCAGTCTTCATAATATTCTGTTCTTTGTGTCAAATTTTGGTTTGGTTTTTGTTCCTGGCTTTCTGGGATTGGTTTGGGAATCACAGTTCTGCTTGGTGTGCATTATTAGTCAATTCCTATTTCGATGGCTTTGATAGATGGCAGTGTGCACGAGTGCCCCTCTCTCTCGGTGCTAAACTGGCACTCTGATCTTCCTGGAGATTATAGCAGATCCCAATCAGCCCCAGTCCTTCCTGAGAAGGGGCTGGAGTTTTCACAACCATCCACCTGGCCATCTTTCTGTCACACATCTAAGGGAGAGAACAGAGGCCTTCATTTTCTGTGGACAGTTCAAGACTTTGGTGAGCTCTGCTCATGCAGCCCAGCCTTTGGAGGCCAGACTAATAGCTTTTAGGACAAAGTGTGAACCATTGCCCCTCTCAGCAAGGCTGGGTGGAAGACCCACACGAGAGCTGCTGTTGCAGGCTGCTAGCTGTTCCTGTGATGTTATTACTGCTGCTCTGGGTTTTAAATATTTTAATGAAATTTTTATTGTGTTTCTGGACTGGCTCTTAGCAATATCTTAAACACTCTAGTAAATGAAGGGGGGAGCGTATAAAGAGAAGGAAGGGTGGACCTGGTTGGTGCACACGGGATGATGGTGAGCCTGGGGCTTGGGATGGTTAAAGAGCAGGGCCAGGTTTGGGAGGAAGTGACGCTGCTGTCAGAGCTGGGAGAGCCACAAACTCCTGCTTCTGTTCTTAGCTGGTGTGCTGTATTTCATGGCCTCCTTTCGGTGGATTGCTTTTGCTATTGTAACAGGCTCGCCATGTTTTAGAGCTTTGCCCGCTTAAACAAGGTACAAAGCAGATAAAAAAGTAATAACTGAAGGAGGATCGCCATGAGTTCAAGGCCACCCTGAGATGACATAGTGAATTCCAGGTCATCCTGGGCTAGAGTGAGACCCATCCATGAAAAACCAACCAAACAAAAACAGGAACCGAGAAAGTAATCATCAAGCTAGAAAAACCTGGATTCTAAGTCTTCTAGAAACCTCTTGGAAATAGATGACATCACCTTACTGGAAGTGTTTACACCTGAACTGGCCCCAATATCCAACCAGTGAGCGATGACACTTGTTTTGTGAATTATATTTCTTTCTCCCGCCTCTTGTTTTGAAGACTTAGGCTCTTTCCATTAAAAACAACAATAACAGCAGACTTACACAGCCTAGCTGGGTTTGAAAATTCACTCTCTTTTGGGTGTCATGATACCTCTCTCTCTCTCTCTGTGCTCTTGAACAGTGAAAGGTAAAAGGACAAATGATTCTGACAGGTGATGGTGTGGGCCAATTCTGTTTATCCTTACACTGATTTCTTGCCCTGAGGCTCTGCCCATTACAATCAGGGTCAAAGAGAGGCACAGGAAAGAAGTCTGAAGGAGGAAGGACACATGAACTTGGGTATGATGCATCTCACTGCCTCAGGCCTCATCTCCAGCAGTGTTTCTGGCTCTCAAACTTGCTCTGAATGGGCGGTTGTCCTCACCATCCTGCACATTTTCTTAGGTCCAGCTGGATTTGAGGTCTGGCACCACCACTTCCTATTCCCTTTTCCTATTTGCTAGAAAAAAATGCTAACATTATTTTCTGATTAAGCATATTACATGACCATTATATATGAAGAAGTGGAAACAACATAAAACTATAAAAAGTTTTGAATTATGAGAAATCTCACTATCCAGCAATAGTTATAATGATCATATTAGTATAATTCCTTCCTGTGTGTTTCTGCTATGAAAAGTTATAAACTAGGAATGCTTTTGGAAACACTAGCTTCTATCAGTGGCTTCTTGACTGTGCTTCGTGGATGAAATTCTGCAATGAGATGCTATCAGAACATCAGTCCAGTTTCCAGGATGGTGGGCACAAAGGCCAAGGCACAGAAAATCATAGACATGAGCCCCTGACCCTCTGCCGAATGTATGTACTCCCAGTGAAAACCAATCACAGTTGTCCTTAAGACACCCTCCAGAGGAAACGTCTTTGGAGGAAGCCCCGTTCTGCATGCATTTTGTCTATTTTGAGGGATACTGGCCAGCTTCAGTGTGTGTGTGTGTGTGTGTGTGTGTGTGTGTGTGTGTGTGTGTGTGTGTGTGTGTGTGTTTCCCAAGGGAACGCTGACTTCTGAACAACTGACAGAGCCCTGCACACAGATATGTTCTCTGAGTAGAATCACAGTAGTGCAAACCCTGGGTTGATGTGGCAGGTTCCCTGCACCCTGGTGCTCTCTCACTCATTGTTTCTTCATCTTGAGAGGAAGTGTGGAATTGCCCGCATGTCTGCTTCATAGACTGAGGAGAATCTCAGGCCAATGACATAATAATGGGACCCCAAACACTAAGCCAATACCTTCTGACTCTTGAGAAGTTTATGGCTTTTAAGTTCTAGAATTCTGACTCTAGAACTCCTGGGACCTTGCCAGGTAATTTACATGTTGTCAAGGTTGCTCCGTGGTCGGTATGTAGTGAGAGTTAGAAACTATTGCTGCTGGGGACTTTGCTATGTCCACACTGATTAGTTTAATTATTTAGCCCCTATGGTACATGTCACAAGTACAGCTTCATAAAATTTTGGGGATCTTTGAACTGGCAGTTCAATCTTAGAGTAGTCCATTTGGGCATAATTAACTCTTTCTGGTCTTTTTCCTTCTATTTTCCACATGCATGGTTTTCCATACTTGTTACTTTGTTCCATTGGGTGCAGGCTGGTCCCATCATTTGAAAGCAGAAGAGTAATGACGGAGTCAATGCTAGGTGACACTGGACAGGGTGGACATCCTGGGTTTTTCCTTTCTCTTGTTGGGCTCTTCCTGATGACTCTGATGTCTTAAGAATTGCTACTGTGTCCTGCTCTGGTTTGTCTTATCTGGTAACATGAATTAATTATAAATTAATTGATTATACAACTAAATAGCAATTAGTTACAAAATTGTTAGGTTCTTCCCTTCTCTTGAAAATACTTTAGCTATGGGCCTAATGTCTCTGGTAACTCTGTGGTTAGCTAATTTGAACTAAAACATCACTGGATCAAAGTGACTGGGTTAGATATTTTCTACTGCAAAACGAATAGACCCCATATTGAATGGCTTTAAAAATCATTTGTCACCCGATATTGTCTTCAGGTAAGAGTGGAGGAATGGTTAGTCAGATGGTTCTGGTGTTGGGGGTCTTTCATGAGGTTGCAGGAACTTTGGTTGTCCTTGAGGCTGCGTGGGCTAGTGCCTTAGCTTTGCTCAGGCAGTTGTCAGAGAGACTCAGTCCTTTGCCTTGAAGATCTCTTCAGGACTATGAATGTCCTCATGGCTTGGCTTTCCCCAGAGAGACTGACACTGGAACAAATATAAGAAGATTTGGTGCTAATCTCATGCCAGACTTGCCCCCTCTGCTATTCTTCTTTTCTTCTTTGCACGTGTGTGTAGTGGGGTGCGTATGTGTGTTTGTGTGTGTGCATGCTTGTGTGTGTACATGTGTATGTGGTGTGTGTGCATGTGTGTATGCATCTGTGTGCATATGTGTGCGAGTGTGTGCATGCATGTGTGTACGTGATTGTGGTATGCATGTATGCACACGTGTGTGCACGTGTGCACTCGCATGTGTTCATGTGTTTTCATGTGTGTGTGCATGTGCATATGTGTGTGCACACATGTGTGTGCGAGCACGTGGGTGTGGGTGTGCATGTGGGTGTGGCTGCACACATGTGCATTAGTGTGAGAACAAATGCACATGCACGTGGAGACCATGCTCCATTCTACCGTTTTAGATGCAAGTGAATCAGAAAATATGGTACACAGTTAAGGAAAGTGGAGCTGGGGGCTGGAGAGATGGTTCAGTGGGGTTAAAAAGCAAGACTTGCTTTCTTGCAAAGCCTGAGGGCCTTGGGTTTGATTCTCCAGTACCCGCATAAAGCCAGATGTACAGGTGGCACATGTGTCTGGAGATCATTTGCAGTGGCAAGCGGCTCTGGCATGCCCACTCTCTCTCTCTCTCTCTCTCTCTTTCTCTCTCTCTTTCTCTTTCTCTCTCTCTTTCTCTTTCTCTCTTGTTGCAAATAAATAATAAAATCAAAAGAAGAAAAGGGGAGTTGGATTCCAACTTCTGAGGGGAGATGCATCAATGACTTTGTGGACCACGGGGGCTGAAGTGGCTCAGTGGGTAAAGCACTTGCTGCCCATACATGACGATGTGAGTTTGCGTCCTTGGCACCCACATAAAATGGCAGGTATGGTGTGCACATGTAACCCCAGCTCTGGTGAGGCCGAGACAGGAAGATCCCTGAGGCTAGCTAGCAAGCTTGACTCACCAAATAGTGAGCTCTGGGTTCAGTGAGAGATCTTGTCTCCAAATAAGGAGAGTGACAGAGGAAGACATTGATTTCTGGCCTCCACACACATGTGCATGTGACCCCCCCCACATGTGGCCACACACATGTACATACATACATGCATGCATGCAAGCACACCACACATACATACACTTGAAAAAATGGACAAACCTTTCCATATACTAAGCTTCTATATTGATAATGCACTTTTTTTTTTTTTTTGGTTTTTTGAGGTAGGGTCTCACTCTAGCCCAGGCTGACCTGGAATTCACTATGTAGTCTCAAGGTGGCCTCGAACTCATGGCAATCCTCCTACTTCTGCCTCCCGAGTGCTGGGATTAAAGGCGTGTGCCACCACACCCGGCTGATAATGCTTTATACTGTTTAATGCTTAATAAATTCTAGATTTCTCTCATATGTGAGTTTAGGTATGGAAGATGGTAGCCTTTCAGCCTCTAGTTGATTTCAATACCCTCTGCTGCCTATGCTGCACACACACACACACACACACACACACACACACACACACACACACACACACACACACATCCTTCCTGGTCCTGAATGGGATCTATATAGCAATCACCTACTACTGTGCCCATTAAAGGGTTCTTCCCACAGGACCTTTCCACCCCCAGGCCCAGCAGGCACTGGTTCCTCTGGTTTCTGACTTTTAGTCTGAATATTGCTTCCTGGTAATCCCATTCTTTGTCCACAGTTCAGCTTTGAAGAAAAGCCGAGCAAGAATTGGAATGACATTTGTAAGAGGAGGAAGATCTTTTCTTCCCCCTATGTATTCAGGAGCTGTGGCATCTACTATATCCTCGCAAGAGTCTTGGAGGTGAGGCAATGCTTTGGCAGATTCAAAGCAAGTCTGACAACAGCATCATGACTATTGAAAAGGCCTTTGAAAGATGACAAAACTGCCAATTATATGTCTTTGAATTGGATTCCATACAAGCCCTCCCTGAAGGAATTCCATGTGCTGTGGGTCTGGGAAGCCACAGGAAGGAAAGAAGGAAGTTGGGAATACAGACTGCCAAGTGCATGAAGCAGTTCCTTGTTTCCCAGGTTAGGTTACTGAAATGTAACGATGTATGAACCATGGATCATAGTGAGACTTCTCCGGACACCATACATGCCATAAAGGCCCAGAAAGCCCCTGTGAAAAACATCACTCGTCAACAACAGAGAGGAGGGAGAGAGTTTCTTTCATAGACCTAAGGCAGTGAAGGAAACTGCTCTCTGAGGAAGGCCATTGTCCAAACTCCATCTTATTCAAGGAAAATCTGCTCCTTTAAGACCCTTGGAATGAAGACCTCATTATTACAAGATAAAGACACAATATTGCTGATTATAAAGTGACACATGTTTAATGTCTTCCTAGGGACATGGATGGGATTTTTTCCTTGATTTATTTCATTTGGATGTGTTTATGAGGAGCGATAATTAGGAAGAGCAGGTGGTACTGTGTGCTTTTATTATAAAACATCCTTTCTGAGTGGTTATGAGTGACAGGCTTCAGAGCAAGTATTATTAGTATTGTTACAGTCTTGTATCCAACCATCAAAACAACCTGGAGAGGTAGCTCTATTTTTATAGGTTCAAAAAAATAAAAACACCTTGAGTTTCAGAGGAGCTATGTGTCTCATCCAGGGCCACACAGCTAATAAGTGGTGAACCCAGAAGTGAATTGAGATCTGCTACCTTCCAGAGCTCTGTGCTCTGCCTTAGCAGTAGGCATCACTTAAGTGAGACAGTTACAAAAGTCTCTCACTTCTCACTTCTCAGCAAAGAATGACTTTTTGCTTTGCTGAAAAGTAATGGCATGACCTCTTTCCTTTCCTATCATTTTAATCTATAAAATGGGCTAATGGCTGAATTCATGTGGGGAAATTAAACCATTGCTTAAGCTGGAAAATGCGATTGATATACAAGGTGTTATGCACTTGTCTCATTTAGAACTTGTCTTAAAGGTGATGCTATGTATGGTTGGAATGTTTTTGATATCTCTTCTCTGACAAATGGGATTAGTGCTATTTCCAAAGAGGGCAGAGGGATCTTTTTCTGATTGTCCTATAAGGATGCAGCAAAAAGGTACTACCTATCAGGCAGGGAAGGAGTCCTTAGCAGACATTGTATTTGCTAGCACTTTGATCTTGGAATGTCTAGCAGTGCTGTGAGTGGTAAATTTCTGTTGTGCATAAGCCATTGTAAGCATTTTGTTATAGCAGCAAACAGGCCCTGGTACTTGTTTCCATTAGCTAATGAGCATGTAGTATGTGCTGGTAGTGTTTAGGGACGGGCACTAAGAAAAATGTTTGCAGAAGGTTACATGATGTGATTTCCACCTACAGCCCTTATGCTATTTCTTGAGAAGTGGAGAGTAATGATCCTAAAAGGTGGCTGAAATTGGCACAGCCAAAAAGTGTCATTATCTGTATGATTCTTGCTCTCTCACATTTTTGGAGCTGAGCTATATGAGTAGTCAATAAATCATGACTTCCCAGAAGATAACATGTTGCCTATTTTCAAATATTAAAATCCAAGAGAGACAAAGGAATGTATGTTATCATGATCATTTAGTACAAACTACAAGAATGTCCCTTAGTTTCAAGTACAAGCAAAAAACAAACAAAAAACCAAAAAGGATTCTTCTTCCCATATAAATTCAGGTGGTAAAGAACAAAATACAATGAAGTAATTGAATAAATAGCACGAGATGTTTAGGAGATAAAATTTCTCTTCATAAGAATGTCTTGAATGCAAATGTAAAATAATTATCTTCTTGCTGCTCACCACCATCTATCTTAAATAAGGTTGTCTTGTCTATTAACAATGAGGAAGACAGAAGAACCCATTATTCTTGAGATGATTGCACAAATTTATAATAATTTATCATATCTAGATGCTTACTCTTGTCGGTTAGTTTCCTATGCATTAATATCAAAATTGTGCTGATTTAATGGATTCTGGAATTCTGCTGTGCACAGAGATGAATGTCTAGTAGGATATTGGTAAGGGAACTTGGGTGTGGAGTTTTTTGGGTGTCAGACATGTAAAGTCCCTTAGTTCATCCTTCCCACCTCCGGGAAACAATGCAGCCTATATGAAGAAGGGTGAATGTAGGAGCTGTTCTTAGGACCCAGCTTGTCTGCTTCTTTAAGCTCAGGGTCATGCCATCCCAATGTGCTTTGCTGTCAGACGCCTCTGCCATGCATTGGATTATCTGGGATGTTGTTCTCACTGCTTCTGCTCTGGATGGAGGGAGGGATGGGGAAACAGAAGTCAGGCACCACAGAATCAGCCTTGGAAAAGATTTCAAAACCCCTTAAGGATTTTTTTGTCAGCCCACAATATTTGCATTGGCTTCTCTCCTTGACCATTTATAATCTGATTCCCCATCAGACGACATCACAAATGCCGGCAGCAATTTTCCCAAAGCAACCAGTTCCTGTAAAGACAAAAGGAAAGAAGGAGGGTGGCCCAACACAGTGTTATCTTGGAATTAGGTCCACATTTCTTCTCTCTCCTCCATGCTTGTTGTCTGAGGTCATCTGAACTTATTTTCAAAGCTGATGTGGATGATGGGACATAGAACCCTGTGCCCAGTGTAACTGCAGTGGTCAAGATGGTGACATAAGAGAACTTGAGGCTCCCAGAATCAGCCATAGTTGCAAACGGACTTCAAAGTGAGGTTGAAATGGCACCTGATCAAGGACAAGACCTGCCAATCACACACAGGGCCAGTGGAATCTCTGTTGGTCTTTTGAATGCCCTCGTGTTTATTCAGCTCCTATGATGGCTGGTCTCTGGATAGTAATGGATGTTGGAGGGCAAGACCAATCAACATGGATCTGACTTTTGCCTTGGTCCTGATAAAAACTGTCAGGGAGAAGACCTGCTTCTGTGCCCTCCAAGGAAGTGCCTACCTTCATCAGCATCATGTGGACTCTTTTTGTAAAAAATATTTTATTTATTCATTTTTCAAGCAGAGAGAGAGAGAGAGAGAGAGAGAGAGAGAGAGAGAGAGAGAGAGAGAGAGAGAGAGAGCGCACCAGGGCCACTACCTTGTGGGTCTGGCTTATGTGGGTCCTGGGGAATTGAACCCGGGGCCTTAGGCACTGGAAGCAAGTGCCCTAACCACTGAGATATCTCTCCAGCCCATCAAGCCCATCATGTGGACTCTTGACGTAACTCCAGACACCTGAGCTCCTCTGCAAACCTACTGAGTTGGTCACCTGTTTCAGGGGTGGGATAGGCCCATGGCTCTGCTGCTGAAACCAGCCTCCTGGATCAGTTTCTGCCAACTTCAAAGAAAGCAAAACCCTTGATTAGAAACTGAGGGGTGACTATGCCATGTGCTCATCCAGTTTTTCTAGAGCTAGTCCTGTCACATGTCAGAAAATGCTTGCTCAGTTTGAAGAGATTGCTCAGTGGTTAAGGAACTTGCCTACAAAGCCTAAGGACCCAGGTTCATTTTTTTCAGTACAAATGTAAAGCCAGATGCACAAGGTGGCACATGTGTCTGGAGTTTGTTTGCAGTGGCAGAAGGACCCAGCACACCCTTTCTCCCTCTCTACCTACCTCTTTCTCTCTAACTATCTGCCTCATTCTCTCTTTCTTTCTCAAAAATACTTCAAAATGAAAATACTGTCTCAGTGCATTTTAAATGTTAAAGCAAAATATCACAAAATTTTTGGCTTACAAATGATGGAAACTTATTTTTCATACTTCTGGAGGCTGCAACTCCAAGAGCAAGGGGCAGGTAGGTTTGTGTCTGGTGAAGGCTTGTTTTAGCTCATAATGGTGCCGTTTCCCTATCTCATCACACGGTGGACTGGGTGAGGAATCTCTCTGGAGTCTGTTCTATAAGGGCAATAATGCTGTTCATATCTCCCAATAGCACCACTTCCAAGTTCACAGCCTTAAGGGCTAGGATTCTGGGGGGACATGACATTCAGAACCAAGCCATACTTCCTCTAGAGACATGATGGGTAGAATAACCATACCAGATATTATACCAATTGTTACATCCAGAAAAAATGGAACCTACTGTTCTATGATGTGTGCCTTAGAAAGTTAGCTTAGAGAACTTGTTTAAAAGTCTTTTAATATGAAATAAAATATGTTCATATCTTTGGGACAAAGAAAAGGTGACTTTTGTGTGCTTCTTAATGCATATGTACAGCTTTGAATGGATTTATTATAGAACTCAAGAACAGAAGATTAAGAAATTAAGGAGCATGGTGCTTAAAATAGATACCACTGTTTTTTTTTTTTTTTTCACTTTAAGCAAAGCAATCTGCCAGGCAGGTGAGATTTCTGAAATGGTGACAGTGAAATATCCAAAAGCCTGGAATGACATTCCTCTGCCAGTAAACATTTTCCAATGTGCTTTTGCCACATATTTTAAAATTGATCCTAGAAACATGCAGAGAAGCCGAAGTGGGGAGGTGATCTTCTGTCTTCTTTCCTTCTCCGGCCACCCATGGAACATAAAATATAAAGGACTACCCTGCATTTGACAATATTCCCAATCTCCCACAGAATCGAGCTAGCACCCAACTCCATGCTTCCTTTTCCAGGTTGCAGATTTTCTTTTGTTTCAGAAATAGCTATGAAGAAAAAAAAATCATACTGATTATTTTTATATTCTGTGTAATTGCTTTCCTTCCCTCATCAGATTACTTTCTTTGTTCCATTCGCTACTAATGCCATTAAATGAAAAACAGAGAAAGGGGTTAAACCTAGCTAGACTTTCAATAATACTAGTATGCATAGTTGAAAATAGTGTCAGTCATGATGATATATATGTATTGTATTGGAAATTAACCCTAAATATATGCAGACACTCTGTTTCTTTGGAGGAATAATGTTCACAACTTAGAAATCCTGCAATATTCTATTTATGGATCTATGCCTGGTGTTAGATCTCCATTTTTTACCTACCATATCGTGAGCTCTGTCAAGGCAACAACTCTCTGACAGCTCAACATTTTCTCTGTGACTTGCTACCAAGAGCGGCTAATAAATATTTCTTTATCAAATTAAATGCATAGAAGGGAAAATCACTTAGGCCTCTGCTTCAAATAAATGATCTTGTGGTTTGAGTCAAAGGATACGCTTAGTCAGGACTTGCTGCCTCATGTCAAATCTCTGAGAAAAATAACTCAGAGGAGGAAAGAATTATTTTTACTCATGGTTCCAGACCATCATGGTGAAGAAGGCATGATGAAGCATGGTAGCTCACATTATGGGGAATCAGGTAGCTCACATAGAGAGCAGAGGACACCTGTGCTAGCTGGCTCTCTTCCCCTTTTATTTCATCTGGGCCCTTAGCCTATAGGATGGTGGCAAGTCTTTCCCCAATTAGTCAGTGTTAGGAACACCTTATAGGCACACACAGAAATCTGCTTTAATGAGATCCTAAATATTTCTTCATCCAATCCAGTTGGTAATCAAAATTAACCCTATTGTTGAAGGCTACACATACCTGAGCTGCAGGACATTGAGAAACCAAGCTAAAGCTGATCTGGAAGCCTCCTTCCTGTTAGATTCTGGAGATCCTATAAGGAACTATAGGAAAGCTGCTGGGGAAAAAAGTCATGGATAGTCTTAACCAGCAGGAGACCCTGCAAACTTTATGGCTGTCCAGCCAGCCAAATATACAAATGGTGCAATGGTGGCATGTCTGTTATGGGGGAAACCAACTTCTCTGATTAGCCTTCCCACCGGGTTCTAAAAGCCTAATCAAAAGTCTATAGTTTGCCAGGCCTTTAATCCCAGCACTCAGGAGGCAGAGGCAGGAGGATCACTTTAAGTTTAAGCCAGCCTGAGACTTCATAGTGAATTCCAAGTCAGCCTGGGTTAGAGTGAGATCCTACCTCAAAAAAAAAAATCTATAGCTGGGGAGGTCATAAGTCCTGTGTGTGTGTGTGTGTGTGTGTGTGTGTGTGTGTGTGTGTGTGTGTGTGTGTGTGTAACTACTACTGTTGTCTGGCTAAATGAAACTGAACTCAAAATTCTTCTGTTATGTTACTCATCCTTTTGGTTAGAGAAGCTTCTCTTTTCAGATGATGGTGACTACTGGGGTGACTCAAAACTTACCAAAGTGCTGAGAAGTGACAGTGTTGTGTTCAGCACTAAGGGAAACATCTCTACGGCACCTCCCAAGACTCAGAGACCACTGAAGAAGAAGAAGAGGTGGAAAGAACGTAAGAGCCAAAGGAAGGGGAGGAGTGCTTACAATACTGTCTTCCAGTTACAAAGTGGCCTTGATATTCATGACCTCACAGTGACTTATGCTGCATACACAAGTCCTCCATAATAGGAGGCAAAAATGATGGCATTAAAACAGAAGAGATACTAGTTGGAAAGAAGGGATTCGGAGGAGGGGAGTTTGGGAAGGGGAAAGGAGAGTGGTGGGTGGGGATTGTGATCATGGTATATTGTCACTATTTATAGACATCAACAATGTTTTACAAAATAATTAACCATTTCAGACACCAAACCTATTGTCTTCAACTCTCAAATGCATTTTGTCTAAGGTGAACTTTCTTTTAAGATAATTCTTCTTTCAGAAAGCATCTGTTAACACAAAGGTCTGCCTGGGAATGAAGCATGGAGGGCATGGTACATGGGCTGATGCACATCGAATGGGGAGAGCCAGAGGGCGGGACGTGGAGTTGGGGTGCTTCTGGCAGGGATAATCCTAGACCGAGGCTACCTCAAGGGAGAGGCTGCTAAAAAGTGGCCATGTAACATCAACAAGGTATGGTTTGCACTTTGATTAAGGCCCTCAAGATGGGCTACAGGGGTTTTCAAAACACTGAGTCTCTAGAAATTCTTGCTGTTGCCTCTTGCAGTTGCCCATGAGGCCTGCATTCAGTCCTGTGAGTGGACAACAAGGTCTGCCCTGTTGTGAGCTCACTTACTTCTGGGTCAGCACTCAGTACAAGTGTGGACAGCTGTCAACTTGCCAGGTGAGCAACGAATCTGTGAGGTTCCTCTCCCCCATCAGCAAGATTGCTCGTTCTGGATAGAAGAGGGATTTCCACAAAAGGAAATTCTTTTGAAATCTTTGATGCAAACCCAGAGAGTAATCCTTGGGGACTGTGACAGCCACAGCACTGTCTGAAGAGGAAGAAAGTTCTGACAACACTCAGATCACCGTGTCCCAAGGTACCTCCCACAGTGTCCCTCGCCACCCTGGCCACTCTTCAGAGCTCCTCATACAGCCAGGGGAGGACACAGATGTGAAGAGTTGGCAGTCACTGCTTCTGTTTTTGCCCTTCCAAATCCCTAATTGGGAATGTCTGGAGTCACACAAAGTAGGCGATGTTAGGCAACAGCATGTACCAGGACAGACATGTCAATCAAAGTCACCATGACTCTTGGCAAACGTATAATAATATTTTTATGAGTTTTTTTGGATATAAGACAGGATTTTCTTTGAGTACAGAAATCAAAAGCTGGTCAAAAAAAAAAATAGCCCAGTTCCCTCTTGGTGAAAACGTAATGGTGCAGGTAGAAGAGAGGGAAAGAAGAAAGGGAGGGAGGGAGGTTGGGTGCAGTTGCTGTATTTCAGGCTCTGTCAGCATTTCCATTACTGAAACCTCAGGGGGCTATAATTTAATGTAACTAGAAACATTTTTCCCTGAATTTAAAGTTATTGCCTTGCAACTTACTTTGCTGATATTTTTGCCTTTTCTGATGAGAAAGAAGGATGCATTTTTTTGTGTGTGTTAAAACTACAAGGCAGAAAACCTACTTCATTTTGCTTATTTTTGAGGACCCTTTAAAATAAAATAATATAATATGGCTTGGAGTTCTTTTCCTGTTTTCAGAGAACTCTTTTATTTTTTACATACTGTCTTAACCCATCTCCTCTTCTTTTGCCTTTTAGAATGTATGTGCATATGAGTGAATATAAAATGCATTATTCTTTATATCATCTCTGCCTTTACCTCCTCTGCACTCAACAGACATTTGCTCCTATGCTTTGGACTCAGAGAAAAAATACATTGTGCTTAGTCATTCTCTTGGAGAAAATTCATATTTTTGTTTTCCTATGTTAGATTATAGCCTCAAAGTAATACCTGACATCATAAACATTAACAAATTTAAAAGCAAAACATAACATAGTGCCATAAAAGCTTTTAAAGTCTTCAACAATGGTGACATTCTTTGTTTTTTTTTTTTCTCTCTCTTCAACTTTCCTCCCTTCACACCTGACCAAAATCCACAAATCAGCCTGTACCAATGGGTGCTGGGTAATAGAACTGTCCCTCAAAGATGTCCACCTTGTAATCCTGGCATCTGTGAATGTGTCATATTATATGGCAGATGAAGTTAAACCTGGTTGGGGAGGCATCCTGCTTTGTGTGGGTGGGCCCACTGTAATCACAAGGGTCAACAATAGCAGAAGAGGAGGCGGAGGGATTGAACCCTCTGTTGTTGGCTTTGAAAAGGGAAGTGAAGGTGGAGGGGGGGTGCAGTGCAGACCAAGAAAGGTTTGTGGTTTCTAGCTAGGGAAGTCAAGAGAATGGTTTTTCCCTGAAGCCTCTAACACCTTGATTTTTTTTCCCAGTATCACTGATTTTGAACTTCTGTTGTCCAGCATTTTAAGTTCACAAACTTATTTTGTTTTAAGCCATTAAGTGGTGGCGATACGTTCCATGAGCAATATGGAAGTGCATACAAAGTATGCCTAGAACAGAGCACCCAAGAGATGCCTCATTTCCCTTGATGCAGATGAGTGGTCCAAAGCCTGTGGACTTCCTGAGACCCTCCTCATTCTACCCCCTCCAAGTCCTCATCATTTAAAGACATTTGCTTCTCATTTCTCCATCTCTTCAATTTTCCTTTCCCAAACTTATCAGTTCTATGTTTCACTGCTGACAGATTCTTTCGACTGAGGGGAAATTCATGGTAATAAGTTTTGAAGATTATGTTTTTGAAACGGTAGATTGCAGTTTCTTCGAGGCATGTCCAACCTGCAGCCAGTGGGTCTCGTGCAGCCAAGGATAGTTACAAATGTAGCTCAATAGAGAATAGTAAATTGGCTTCAATAGTATGATATTTTAGAAGCTTGATAGTTTTTGAGTGTGAACTTGGTGAAGACATTGTAATGTTGCAATGTCAAAAGATTGGATATAAAAAAAAAATAAAAAAAAATAAAAAAAAAGATTGGATATGTCTTCAGAAGATGGAATCTACAAAGTTATTTGAACAAGGAAAATTAAATATGCATTTTACATACTCAGTTAACCAATAAACATAGAATGTTCTGAGTCCAGTGAATTTTTTTTTTTTTGGCTTTTCAAGGTAGGGTCTCGCTTTATAGCCCAGGCTGACCTGAATTTTCTATGTAGTCTCAGGTGGCCTTGAACTCATGGTGATTCTCCTACCTCTGCCTCTTGAGTGCTGGGATTAAAGGCAAGTTATGAAATTTTAAACCCTGGAAACGTATCTGTTCTGTATTTTATGGGACAAAATGGGAAGGATTTACACACTAATGATGACTATTCAAATAAGCTTGTTCCAAGAAAAAGCATGTGCAGTTGTTTGAATTACAAGCTCATTTCCCTTCTTTTTTCCATATGATGGAATGCTAAATTGAATGAATGATTGATAGATTATGGTTATGCAGTCTTAAGTATATGATAGGCATCTTCTAAGAAATAAAAAAAGAGCTTTCTGTAAGAAATAAATGAGCTTTTATTATTAGTGATAAAATCTAATCTTTTAAATAGGGAATAAAATTTTGGAAAACTTGACTCTATCATCATGAGCTTGACAACTTTGCAGCTCTTAAGAACTTTTTCTAATGATATTGGTGATGATACTATAATATATTTTTTTGATGCACAAAACTAGTCAACATTTAGAAGATTTGATAAACCAATGGATTGATATTTTATAAATGGCCAATATGCAGTTTCATAAAATCATGCACAGATCAAAAATCCTTTAAAGTGTGAAATAGATTATTAAATTATTAGTACTTTAAGACAACATAAAATGTTTATTGAAATGATTTCAAAGTCCATATTGAAGCTAAACTTTTAGATACTGCATCATGCTGAGCTTTAGGTAGCATCAAATAATTTCCAGTTATTTGTAAAAATTAGTAAAATTTTATTTTCTAAGGACATAATTAATATATGTGAGATTAGATTTTCTTCACATATTTTAGAATACATCACAATAGATTTATACATTACAAAAATAGGTATGAGACTCCAACTGTCATCCATGAAGCAAATTCCAAAGGTGAGAAATCATGACAATCTTCCTTTGCTCCTTTTAATCTTGGAAAATATTGTCATTTCTAATGAAATACTTTAGTTATATTAATGTATAGCTTATCATATATATATTTAAATATTCTTTCACTGAAAATTTGGCTATTTGGCCACAGTAAATATTAATAGATAAAACTCACATATATATTCACTTTCTAGGCTACCCATTAATTTTAAAAGGTTTTAAAGGTAACCTGAGGGCAAAAGGTCGACACCTGCTCACATAGGCAATTCATGGATAGAAGTTTTAGATTTTGGCTTAAGGTAAAAAAACATATATATGGTCTGAAACTGCACATGGCCCATTCTCTCTAGTTATCATGTTAACAATTTCTTGCTCTTCACAGTGGCAGAAGTTGAGAACTAATAGTGTCAAGTTTGGTTAGAGTAGATAAAAATAAGAGCTCCCATTTACTGTTAGTAGAACTTTGAGTGTGCTATTAGTCAAGCAAATTGACAATCTCTCATTTAATTGAAAATGTATCTACCACTCAGAAATTCTATGTTTCAGCATGTATTCCTCATACTGCTCTAGGATGAATGGGCCAAAATGACCATTGTTAAATTTCTTTGCAAGAGAAAACAAGCAAGCTAAACCCTGGACAGTGGATAAGTAGAATGTGGGAACCTTCATAGAATGAGGTCTCATAAGTGTTAAAATAACAGCATCAGCCCTTTAATGTATGTAAATACTTAAAAGCATAACGTTGGTTGAAAACAGAAAATTACAAGTATACGATGACACAATATTCCTATTAATTTTGAAGCTGAGTTCACAAAATACATACATGTTAATTTGAGCCACATGAAATTGAATTCTTTAGATTAGAAGTCAATAAAATATTAGCAAATTCATATTATACAAACTAAAATACAGAGAGATTTATGAGAAATAGCTTTGGAATGATCTCCTTTGAGATCCAATGGTCAAGTCAATGAGGATGAACTTTAACTTTTTCTGTAACATTTAATTCCTTTTATGAAAATGAATGACAAAAATGCCAGAGTTACAAGTTCTAAGTGACAGATGCTTGGCTATCTAGCTTACTAATACATATTAAAATTTTTTAAACACTGGAATGTCCAACAGAGGACACAATAACTCAGAAGGCAGCAGGCTTCCCCTGACTTGCATTATCCAGAGTTTTGGAATCCTGGGGGACTTCCTTTACCCCAAGCAGTGATTGTGTGTTGACTAGCTTCAGATTCCATGGCAGCCTACTGGAATGGGGAATTTACTAAGGTCCATGGGTTTCTTTAGAGCCCTGCACATCTCAGGATATATCAGATTTCATATAAGCTTGCTTCTGGAATTTGGTGAAGGAAGATTTTTATCTAATAAGGATCCTTACTTCATCAGGCTGATGATGTGGCTCTTCCTCCAGGTACTCTGTATAGGATTCCTTTTGGATAGTTTTCCAAGCACTGTGGAAATTAAAATGGTCCATTAAACATATACAGAATGGACTTAAAATATATAATAGCTGAAAGTAGACATTCATTACCTGAATGTATAACAAACATCACTTTGAACTGCATTTTTTTTTATTTGAGCCTGTTTTAAATTACTTTCAAAGTAGGATTTTTAGTGGGACACTCAGACAATAGAAAATGGATGATAATAGTGAGATTCCATGGTTTAATGGTTAGTATTCTGAACTCTGAAAATGGATAATATTCTCTGAATTTCTGTTTTATAAACAGATATTATTTGCAGAGCTCTGGTGTGTTGGGGAGAAGACTTAAAAAAGTTCCAGACTATGTGTCCAGCCAGAGCCCATAAGATGAAATTCCAGTCAAAGCCATGAGAAGTGACAAACGTAGTCCCTGGCAGTGAAGAATGCAGCAAGCTCCACAGTCATTGTGGAGAGATTGTGTAAGGAGCTGGCAAAGTGCTGGAGTCTTTGGGGGCCATGTGTCCCCAGAGGATGGAAAAGCAAGATGGTCCAATTTGCCCATGTGAAGGATGGCATCTTCTGAGACTTGTGTTTTTCTGCTGAGTCTAGAGGTTAATTCTGGAAGGATGGATTGAGCTAGCAATGGAGGGTGATTCATGGCACAGGCCTGACTTGTGCAAATGAGCTGGGACATCTGAGCAGTATGAAATACATCAGGCAATGGCTAAATAGTTCAGAAAGGGTTATTGTTATTAGAATCTATGAGGCAGGCTTCTTCTATTTATAGCCTGCTGTTCAACTCCCGCCTCCACCCAAGAACTCAGTGTGACATCAGGCTGAAGAGCTGCTTGTCTGGTGAAATTACTTAGGGGATTCCAATGGAGCTTCAAATGATTCACATTTCAGTGACATTTTCACATGATAGGTACAAGACTGCTTATAGCCAGCTGTCAGACAGTGACATTGAAATGTGCTCTGAGGAAGGCCCTCTATATTTCAGGGTTTAGTTCTTCAGGTTACAGCCAGGCCAAGGTGGGATCATCCCAAGTTTCTGCCTTTCTCTCACTCTGCTGTATATCAAGCTGACTCAAATGAAGGACTTTCTGTAATGCATCTGAAGGATCATTGCTGATGCTTTATTATTCTCTGTCTTCTTAGTTCAGGACTGAGGTAGGCTTCTGATTCTCTGATTAGTTATAGATTTAAGATGTGGTGAGTAGCAAGCTAGATGCAATTACAGTCAAAACTTGTTCTCAAGAAGTTTCTCATCTGGTGAAGGAGATCTGCAAATAGTCTTTAGATAGAGCAAAATGAGAAGTGTCATATTGACCAACAGCAAAGTATTCTTTGAAGGGAGGTGCTCCCTGGTGGTGTGAGAAAGGATAGGAAAAGATAATCTAAGACTTTTGAGAATCTTAGAGTAGAAGCTAACCTTATGGGATGAAGGTGTGTGACTGACCTGGTTTATGACCAGGTCCTTCAGATTGATGGTCTTAAAAATTGCTCAACCTATGTTTACTGGAGAAAATAAGCTGCACATAATCCTTTTCTCGATTGCCCTGAGTGACTCATGCGGCTCCCGCCTCAAGCTTGCACGCTCTATTTAGCAGGATAAGAGCTCACCGGAGCCATTCTCTTTGGAAGGCCATCATCTGCAGTATCACACTCATCCCTGCCAATCCTGCACTAGAAGTGGCTTGATTAAATGATTCCTCCCTAACACCTAGAGTGCTGTTCTGGAGTCCTAGCAAACACAGTTAGCTCCATTTCATTCTACTTCTGAGCACCACCAGGGTAGTTACCATCAGGCCCTCTCCTTGCTTTAGCTCTGGGAAAAATGACAGTGTGAGCAAAGGTTTGGAGGCTCCAGAGCTTGGGAGTGACATTTCAGAATGGGAGGTACTGTCTGCAGAAAAGAAGTGGGAATAAAGCTGCAGGGGGCTGGTAATCAAACCCGGGTTCTCCTGAGCACTAGGCAAGGCTCTACCACTGAGGCCCACTGTGGGCACTTTGAAAGGCGAGAGAGAATTGGCATCAATTTACTAAATCATAGCAGGATACGTAAGGCTTATGAGCCAGGAATCTGATTAATCTAATCAGATTTATATTTTTGCAATTTCTTTTTGTGTTAATAAAAGAAAATAGTGGATTTTAAAAATGTATATACATTATGAATTATCATAGGTTTTAAACATAAGTTTCTACTTTTCAAAAATGTCCATTTCACTCAGTCATAATTATGGTTAATATTTTGATCTCTTTTTAAAAATATTTTATTTATTCATTTTCAAGCAGAGAGAGAGAGAGAGAGAGGGAGGGAGAGAGAGGGAGGGAGGGGGAGAGAGAGCATGCCAGGGTCACCACCTTGTGGCTCTGGCTTATGTGGGTCCTGGGGAATTGAACCGGGGGCCTTAGGCACTGGAGGCAAGTGCCTTAACCGCTGAGCCATCTCTCCAGCCCTGATCTCTTTTTAATCCATTTCTATTTCTGTGTATGTACATGGGTCTAGAGATCTCACTATGTAAGCAAGTTATTTTCAGTTTTTATATTTAATATAATAATATATTATACCATAATAATACAATGTATTGATATAATAATATAATAAACCATATTATTAAGAATATTTCATCAATACAGTTGGTTGTGCAGTAGTCTATGAAATAGTATAGTTTCTGATCCATTCTTTTATGGCTGGATATTTGGTTTATCATCCATTTTTCTATTATTAAGTAGTATAATAATTAGTAATCTCTTGGCAGCAATATGATTTGGTGGAGGAGGTTATGTTGCATAAATAACAAAGAATTAGAAATGAAAGCCAAAGACAGGAAGAAACTGCACTCATTCAAGGTCTAAATTGGGCAGTGGTAAAGGAAAGGAAGGAACAATCGGATTATTCTTATTTTTCCAGGCTTTAATTTCCTCAAGACCAGGTTTTCATTTTCACTCCCACCTCACAAGCCCTCAATAAATGAATGAATGAGCAAAAGAACCCTGGGCTTTAATACTGCTGTTGCCAAATACCATCGTATCACATCCATTCGAAATACCTGTCTAACTCAGATAATAGATAAGAAAACATGATCCATTTTGAAAAACTAATGTCCAGGGCTGGAGAGATAGCTGAACAGTTAGTGTGCTTCCTGTATAAGAATGAAGGCCAGAGGGGGCCTGAGACCGTCTCTTCCAGATCAC
>PVHP010000889.1:8316-91183 GCA_004024765.1 Zapus hudsonius
ACAGGGGCGTGGGTGGGGGTTACTTACAGGGGCGTGGGCAGGGGTTACTTACAGGGGCGTGGGCGGGGTGTGTGTTACTTACATGGTGTGTATGGGGTTACTTATAGTAGGGGTGTGGGCGGGTGGGGTGTTACAGTAGTGTGGGTGACCCAAAACAGCTTCATCACTGAAAAGTCCCAACCTAGCATGGATGACAACTGTCCCATGTCTATATCGACAGAATCCTCTCCCTTCAGTTCTTAGCCTTCTAGCACCTTCTAAGACCACATGTAGCTGGGCTCTAATGACATACAGCTAAGAGGAAACACAGGAGAGAATGGGTGGCTGGGTCATCAGGCTGGGTCTCCATGGGTTCCTTGCAAATAGTCACAGATGCTCCGACTTGGATGGTAGCATTCCATAGCAAGTCTTCTCAGTGTGTCTGAAGACTAGGCATGTGATGTCCATATGTCACCCCTGGTGACGTCAGCTATCTCTTAACACAAGAGGGTGTCCACCAAGCTTTCCTGCTGTCCAGTCACTATTCCTTTCTCTGATATACATATGACATATATATGTATGTGTGTGTATATATAAACCTATATGTGTGTGTGTGTGTGTGTGTGAAGAGATCTACTTCATACTCCTATGAGGTCATGGGCACATCCTGCTTTTTCTCAAGTCCTTGCTCCTTCACGGATTTCAGTGTTCACCAGTGGACCCCGCCACAGCAACCACCACTGGGATCGCCTAACTGGTAACTTCCTGTGTCCCCCATTCATGAATTAATATTTTTTTCTATACAGAAGAATTACTCCTCCTGTTTAATTTTCACATACATACATGTTTAAATCGCTGAGGAGTCATACTTATTTTACTCTCCCGGCTGCTTCAATACTTCCTCAGCACCTCCATGCTTTCAGGAGCCCACTGGTTTCCTCCTGGCTCCAGAGGAGGCTTGACTCATGTTTCATTTCCCCATCAGAACTATAGAACTGGTATTTCTCTAAGGAGTCCACCAGGTCTCTTTTTTTTAAAAAAAAATATTTTTTAAATATTTTGAAAGGAGGGAGGGAGGGAGGGAGGGAGGGAGGGAGAGAGGGAGAGAGGGAGAGAGAGAGAGAGAGAGAGAGAGAGAGAGAGAGAGAGAGAGAGAGAGAGAGAGAGAGAATGGGCACACCAGAGCCTTCAGCCTGCATCTGAATTCCAGATGCAAGCACTACTTTGTGCATCTGGCTTTATGTGGGTACTGGGGAATCAAGCTTGGGTTGTTAGGCTTTGCAGGCAAGTGCCATGTCTCCAATGCTGTTTTTTTCTTTATAAAAGTTTCTTTACCATCTTTGATACATACTGACAATATACCATGATCATAATCCCTTCCCACAACTCTCTTCCTAGTCCCCCTCCCCCACTGAATCACTTCTTTCCAACCAGTCTCTTCTATTTCTCTCCTCTCATTCAGGTCTTGTGTAGGTCACATCAACCACTGTGAGGTCATGAACACCATGGCCACTCTGTGTCTGGAAGACAGCATTGCAAAGCACTCTTCCCCTTCTTTTGACTCTTACATTCTTTTCTTTTCTTTTGTTTTTCAAGGTAGGATCTCATTCTAGCCCAGTCTGACATGAAACTCACTCTCCTCCTGCCTCAGCCTCCCAAATTATGGGATTGCAGGTGTGTATCACCATGCCCATCTGCTGGTTCCTTTTATGGACAATGTCTCCTTTGTCCCCGAGGGCTGAAAAGGTGTGGGTCTGCACCTCTCTGCCTGATAGTTTCCTGAATGCTAGATTCGATACCATTATGTGACTTGTCTGGCCTCACCCTTCCAAAAGAAAGGTCAGGAGTTGCCACAGTTGCCAAAGTGTGCCTCTCCCACCAGCCTCCAGCTGGCAGAGTAAGCTCTCTGAAGGTAACACTAGGGCTTGTTTAGGTCTGAAAAAAGAAATATTGAGCAGATTGCTGTTACTGATTTTTAAGAAGCCAACTCCCAGGTTAGAGATGAGTCCTTTGAAGGTAAAATAAAGCCAGTCATTGTGGCTCATGCTGATCCCTTGAGAAGCTGAGGCAGGAGGATTATGAGATTGAGAGTGAAGTGGTTTCATAGTAAATTCTAAGCCAGCCTGTACATTGTGAACTCTGTCTGAAAATGAAACGTTAACCAACTTCAGGGCTAATAAATGGAGGCCGTGACTCATGGTCACCTCAGCTGAGTAGGCTTTGCCGCCCAAACACACTGATTGATGGGAGCCATGAGACCCGCCCCTTAGCGCTGACATTTGGTGATCTTTATACCAAATAACATGTTTTAACTTTTTATTGATAACTTCTATAATTATAGACAATAGGCCATTATAATTCCCTCCCTACCCTCCCTCATATCCAAATAACATTTTTAAAAGAATAATATAAAACAAGATTTGGTCAGTCTCTGGGTGTCCTCCACTGTGACATTGTTTCATCGGAGCTTCCAGGAGCCTTCAGAGACAAGTGGCAGTTCACTACAATAACATTTACTTGAAGTGGTCTTAGTATTTCAGCAGTAGTTCAGGCTTTCTCTGGGGAACATCCCCTGGGGTGTCAGGTATTAGAACCCCAACCTTCCTCCTGGTGGCAGAGAGCAGTGGCTCTTGGGGTTAAGTTCAGGTGTGATACACTTACTAACCACGTGACTACAAACTCAAATGAGGATGGAGGGAATGCCTGGGTATCAGCCTCTCCCTCACAGGGCCATGATGTGATTAAATTAGTTTATACTTGTGAAGCCAGGCATGGGAAAGTACTCTGTCATCGCTCCATACTGTTATTGGTGGCCTTGTTGGGAGACACTTAGGGCCCAGGAAGTTCCACACATACTCACTATCTCCTGTCCCACAGGTGCGTCTCTGGGCATGCGTTCTTCTACACGGGGGAGCGATGCCAGGCCGTGCAGGTGCATGGTAGTGTGCTGGGCCTAGTGATCAGTGGCACTGCTGGAGTGATCTTCCTGACCTTCACTATATACTCTGTCGTGTTCCAACGGCGGATGCAATGAACCAGCCACAGTCGGCTAGACTGCCCAGGAGCCTCCTCAAAGATTTCCCCTCCCATGGCTGGTTTTGTCACCTTGCCTCTAAAAGTGCCTCTTAGCTTCCTGAGTGGCCCTTACCATTCATCTGCTCTGCATGCTTCTATGACCCTTCTGTCCTTCCATGTGCTCCTACTGTACCCGGTATGGACTCTGACAATACTCATCCCTCTTGATTACAAATCACTTGCTGATTGGCCATCTCTCCCATGGATCAGATAGATGCGCCAACAAGGCAGGGCATGTCACCCTCAGCCAACTCGTAGGCCCCAGTGTCTACATATGTGCCTGGCTGATGGGTGGTGGACACTAAATAAATGTGGGATGAATGAAACAATAAATAAATGAATAACTTCAGTACACAAAGTCTCGTGTATCTATTTTATTCTTTAACATATTATTTATTTACTCATGAGGATAGAGAGAGGGAAAAAGGAGAAAGAGAGAAGACCATATGGCACGTTGTGCATCTGGCTGTAAGTGGGTGTAAGGAATTGACCAAGACCACGCAAGACCACCCTGAAGCAAGATGGAAGCTGCTGGACTATCTCAACAGGATGGAGAAAGCCACCTTCAATGGGCAGGTTTGGGAATTATAAACGGGAAGTGAAGCTGTAGGAGTTTAGGGACAGTCACGTGGGCCACAGGTGGGGCCAGGTGGTCATGTAGCTCCCAGGATGGGGGAAGGAATGTCGCTCCAGCCAAACAGAGATACCTTGAACCACTGAGCAATCTCCCCAGCCCTCTTGTTTCTACTTTAGATCATAAAATATATATATGAATGTTGCAATCAGCTTTCTCATTGCTATGCAAAAAAGAACCTGACCAACAGCTGCTTGTGGAGGAAAGGGTTTATTTTGACTTACAGACTTGAGGGGAAATGCCATGATGGCAGGGAAAATGAGGGCATGAGCAAAGGCTGAACATCACCTCCTGGTCAACATCAGATGGACAACAGCAGCAGGAGAGTGTGCCAAACACTGGCAAGGGGAAGCTATAATACCCATAAGTCACCCCCCAACAACACAACTCCAAGGATCCAATTCCAAAATTGCCATCAGCTGGCAATCAAGCTTTCAGAACACATCAGTTGATTGGGGACACCTGAATCAAGCCACCACAATGATGAAATCCATGTGTGGATATATGACAACCAAACACTCAAGGGTTATTACTCATTTAATGTCTTCTGAAATGATTTCAAGTGAAGATTCCTCTGGCCAGCTAGAGCTGTAATATTCTCCCTCTGATGCTAAGGAAAGGCTTTAATAAATTCAGTGAATAAATAGCTAATATGTTCCATGTACCCAGCATTGTGTATTGATGGGAGTTGGAGATGTCTAAGAACTTTTCACAAAAGTTTATTTTATAGACAGTTTATGTATAAAATGTATTACATTAACAGACCAAAATCATCAGAAAGGAACTTTAAAGAAGCTTTAAAGTTTAGTTTTTTTAAATATTTATAGATCTCTTAGTTCTAGATGCTAACAAGATAAAATGTATGTGGAGCAAGAAACTTCCAAAGTAGTCTTAGTGTAAAGGAGAGCTAAGATCCTCCTCCCTGATCAGCAAAGAGCTGGGTCTTGGCTGTTGATATTGAATAACAGAAAAGATTCCCAGGAGCCTGAGTGGCCCGGGCTTCATGTGACCAGGCTTCTTACATACAGACTTCATAGCATTTCCATAGAGTTAGAGTGCACTGGAAACAAACATGAAAGATAAAGAGAACACTTTTCATACAAGTGTGTGAGAACAGTTTGAAGCAGGTGACAAAGACTGTAACTGGAAGTGTCAGGGGAGCACCCCCTGCAGGAGCAGTTACACAAATGGAGGGCCCCACACCAGGGCTTCTAGTTTGGTAGGTGTGGTGTCTGATCTAGAAATATTCAAACAAGTTCCCAGGAGATTCTGCTGGCCTCCTACTGGACTTCACAAGAAGTGGGCCTGGAATTCAGGCATCTTAGAGCTTTTGCTTAAGAGTTTTCTGTATGCATGCAAACACTGCTAACACAATTGTTCTTGTGAAAATGGTTCTCAAAGATCTCTAAGCAAGGGGGCGGAGCAAGATGGTGGACGAGTAACAGCGTTGCCAGGACTCTCTCCATAAAGGTTTGATTTTCCAACTAGGATCCAAACCCCAGACCCCAGCCATACCTGAACCCAAGCCCACCCTCTCCCCAGCTCGTATACCAGCACAGACAGGGTTCCCCAGTGGCTCTCTGCTTTGCAGAGGAACGGAGAGTCAACCCCTCCCCCACTCCAAGCTTCCGCCATTGTCTCCTACGAGCCTGCGCCCCTGCTGGCTGAGCACCTTTCCCTCACGGGGCCCCTTCCCTATAGCACCCAATCCTCCAGTGCATATCTCTCCACAACCCCCCCCCCACATACACAGGCAGACACGATCCTTGGGCAAACTGACCTAGCTTGGTTCCAGGGCCAGACCTCAGGCAGATACCTGGGAAGCTCAGCAGAGGCTGGTTCAGATGAGTACCTGCCAGGAGGGCACGGGCGTTCTTGGCAAGTACCAGGGATCACGTGCCACTGCCAGGTGGGAAGACACTGGGCTCTATAGTTTGGGGGGCTGGGGCTGTTTCTACTGCAGCATACCAATCGGGGACAGGGGCCTATGAGGTGGCTCTAAGACTAAACAGTCACATATAGAGGGATCCAGACGGGTAAAGATCTAAGCCTGTCTGGGGACAGAACACCCTAACAGGAAAGACCTCTGTTTAAGATAAAACCTGGTGATCATTCCACTGGAAGTAAAGTGGGCTGAATAGCACTCCTCAGGGTGCCTGAGTCCCACTCCCCTACCTGGACATGGGCAGAAACAAACGAAAAAAAAAAACCCACAGAAATTAAAGATGAATCTCCCCAACTCAGGGCCTCTAGTCCCATTATGGAACAGGAAAGTGACAAGGAAGTGGAGTCAACAAAAATACATTCCCAAAGAGAGAATAATATGACTCCTGACCACAACTGCAATGCAAACATGAAGCAGTTAATGGCTGATGTGGAAACTATGAAAAAAGACATGAATGAGATGAAGCTCACCAACACAAGCATAGACTACAGATTGAATTTAATGGAGAGAAATATGAATGAATTCAGAAACACATTAAGTGAATTGAAGATAAACCAACTATGGGAGAAGCTAGACAATCAATTGATTAATTTTGATGGGGACTTAGAAAACTTAAAAATGACTTTCAGGAATCCCTAGCAAAAACAAAAGTAGACTGGAAATTGGATCTCACCAAAGAATTGGAGTCTATAAACAAAATTATAGCAGAAACCAAAAATGAAATGGAGTTGTTAAAAACCTCCCTAGAATCAATCAGTCCCACATCGACAATCTGGAGGACAGACTCTCAGACATTGAGGAAAAGACAGAAGGAATTAATAAGGATGTCATAGATTTCAACAAATTCAAGAAATCAAGTGAGCATAATTTAAGGAATCTATGGGATACCATAAAGAGGCCCAATATTAGAATCATGGGGATCCCAGAAGGAGAAGAAGCCCAGGCTAAGAGCATATGAAATATTTTCAACAGAATTATTCAATAAAAATTTCCCTATCTAACAAGAGAAAGCCCACTCAACTTTCAAGGGGCCCAGAAGTCTCCAAACAGATAGGACATGAAGAGGAATTCTGCTAGACACATTTTAATTAAGATGCCTAACATAGAAAGCAAAGAGAAAATACTCAAAGCTGCTAGAAAAAAACAAACCGTAACTTATAAAGGAAAATCCATCAGACTTATCTCAGACTTCTCATTAGAAACCATGAAAGCCAGAAGGGCTTGGAATAATGCTTTTCAGGGCCTAAAGAAGTATGGCTTTCAACCTAGACTACTGTACCCAGCAAAGCTATTCCTCATAATAGATGGAGAATTGAAAGTGTTCCATGAAGTAAACCAGCTCTATGACTATTTGAACACAAAGCCAAAATTTCAGAAGATCCTACAAGAGATATCTCACACAGAAGAAACAAGAAATCTACTTCAGAAGAGTACCAGAGATCAGGCATGATAATCACAGTCAGTGTGCTAATAACAGCACCACAGACAACAAACACCATTAACCCTTCATCATGGCAGGGCTTAAAACAAACCTCACAGTTATATCACTGAATATAAATGGACTTAATGCCCCTATAAAAAGACACAGACTTGCAGGGTGGATCAGAAAAATGGACCCTTCCATCTGCTGCCTTCAGGAAACACACTTTACTTCTAAAGACAGAAATCTTAGAATAAAAGGATGGAAAAACAGTTTATCAGGCATGTGGAAGTAAAAAAAAAGCAGGTGTGGCTACATTAATCTCTGACAAAATAGACTTTATACCAAAATCAATTAAAAAGGATAATTATGGTCACTTCTTACTCATCAAAGGAATGATCCAGAAGGAAGATATCACCATCATTAACATATGCACCAAATTTGGGTGCAACACAGTTCATAAAGGAAACCCTACTCAAAAATAAAGCAGAAATAGACTCTAATTCCATCATAGTAGGAGACTTTAATACACCTCTATCAGCTCTAGACAGATCAACCAAACAGAAGATCAGCAGGGACATAATGGAGCTTAATGACACCATTGACCAGCTGGGGATAACAGAAATTTACAGAACGTTCTGCCCCAAAGACACAGAATATACATTCTTCTCAGTAGTGCATGGGACTTTTTCTAAAATTGATCACATCTTATGTCATAAATCCTCCCTACACAAATTCAGGAAGATTGATGTAGTTCCTTGCATCATATCAGACCATAGTGCATTAAAGGTAGAAGTTAACAGTGGAACAGGATCCAGAAAATACACAAAGTATTGGAGCCTGAATAATTCACTCTTAGAAAATGATTGGGTTATCCAAGAAATAAAACAGGAAATTCAGAATTTCCTAGTAATAAATGATGACAATAACACATCTTATCACAACTTGTGGAACACAATGAAGGCAGTCCTGAGGGGAAAGTTTGTTGCGCTAAATGCCTTCATATCAAAGACAGAGAGGTCTCAAATCAATAGCCTAACCACCCACCTAAGATCATTGGAACAGACGGAAAAAGCTAACCCGAGGAGCGCAAGATGAAAGGAAATAATTAAAACCAAAGCTGAGATTAATGAATTGGAAATAAAGAAAACAATTAAAAAATAGATAAATCAAAGAGTTGGTTCTTTGAAAAAGTTATTAAGATTGACAAACCCCTGGCTAATCTAATCAAACGAAGAAACGAGAAAGTCCAAATCAACAAAATGAGAAAAGACAATGGTGAGATCACAACAGATCCTGAAGACATTGGAAGAATCATCAGGTCATACTTCCAAAACCTCTACTCCACAAAATTAGAGAACCTTGAAGAAATGGATAAGTTTTTGGACACCTACCAAGTGCCAAAGCTTAACCCAGAGCAGATAAAAGCACTAAATAAACCTATCACATACACAGAGATTGAAGATATAATCAAAAACCTTCCCAAAAGGAAAAGCTCAGGACCAGGTGGTTTTTCAGCTGAATTCGACCAATCCTTCAGCACAGAGCTGAAACCACTCTTTCTGAAGCTTGTTAGAAGCATAGAAAAAGAGGGAAGGCTACCAAACACCTTCTATGAAGCTACCATTGCCCTAATCCCCAAACCAGGCAAGGATGCAATAAGAAAACAGAACTACAGACTGATATCTCTGATGAACTTAGATGCAAAAATCCTGAACAAAATCCTAGCAAATTGGATACAATGCTACATCAAAAATATTATCCACCCTGACCAAGTTGGCTTTATCTCAGAGATTCAGGGTTGGTTCAACATATGTAAGTCGATAAATGTAATACATCACATTAATCGGCTCAACCACAAAAACCACATGGTTATCTGAATAGATGCGGAGAAGGCCTTTGACAAAATTCAACACAACTTCATGTTCAAAGCTCTGGAAAGAATAGGCATAGATGAGCTATACCTCAATTTAATAGAGACAATTTACAAAACTCCTAAAGCACAAATCATTCTCAATGGGGAACGACTCAAGGAGTTCCCACTCAATTCAGGAACAAGACAGGGGTGTCCACTCTCACCACTGCTCTTTAACATAGTGCTTAAATTCTAGCCTAAGCGATAAGACAGGAGAAGGGCATAAAAGGGATACAAATCAGAAAGGAAGAAACTAAACTATCCCTCTTTGCAGATGACATGATCCTTTATATATCAGACCCAAATAATAGTATCAGTAACCTCTTGAAGGTGATTAATGCCTTCAGCAATATGGCAGGATACAAAATTAACACACAAAAATCAGTAGCCTTTATATATGCAGAAGACAAGCAGACAGAAAAAGACATCAGAGAGACTGTCCCATTTTCTATAGCCTCAAAGAAAATCAAATACCTTGGAATATCACTAACCAAGGTTGTAAAGGACTTATATAAGGAAAATATTGAAACACTCAAGAAGGAAATAAAGGAGGATGTGAGAAGATGGAAAGATATTGCATGCTCATAGTTAGGGAGAATCAATATAGTAGAAATGGCAATCCTGCCAAAAGCGATTTACAGATTCAATGCTATGCCGATAAAAATCCCAACCTCTTTCTTCACAGACATAGAAAAAAATAATCTCTAAATTTATTTGGAAGGGCCAAAGACCTCAGATATCTAAAACTATTCTAAGTAAAAAAAAAAAAAAAAAAAAAAAAAAAAAAAAAAAAAAAAAAAAAAAAAAAAAAAAAAAAAAAAAAAAAAAAAAAAAAAAAAAAAAAAAAAAAAAAAAAAAAAAAAAAAACCTACTCAGGAGGTATCACCATCCCTGACTTCAAAACATACTACAAAGCCATAGTAACTAAAACAGCATGGTACTGGCATAAAAACAGAAAGACAGATCAATAGAACAGGATTGAAGACCCAGCTTTAAATGGAAGTAACTTCAGTTATTTTGTCTTTGACAAGGGGGCCAACAATGTACACTGAGCCAGAAATAGCATCTTCAACAAATGGTGCTGGACGAATTGGATAAACACGTGTAAAAAAATGAAAATAGACCCACTCCTTTCACCATGCACAAAAATCAACTCCAAATGGATCAGAGATCTTATTATAAATGCAGTAACCCTGAACACCCTGGAAGAAAAAATATGAGGAACTCTACATGAAATAGGAGTAGGGATAATTTTCCTGAGCAAATCTCCAGCAGCCCAGGAAATACAACAAACACTTAACCAATGGGACCTGATCATGTTCAAAAGCTTCTGTACAGACAAAAAACATATTCAGAGCCAATAGACCCCCTTCAAATTGGGAGATGATTTTTGCCAGCTACAAGTCAGACAGAGGCCTAATTTCCAAAACCTACAGAGAACTCAAAAAAATTAATAACAAAACCCAAAATGCCCCCTCACAAAACTGGGTTCTGATCTCAACAGAGAATTCACAGAGGAGGAAATACAAATGGCCTTGACTTATCTAAGAAAGTGCTTAGCATCCTTAAGCATCAGGGAAATTCAAATCAAAACCAAAATGAGATACCATCTTATTCCTGTCAGAATGGCAATCATAAAGAAAACCAACAACAATCGTTGCTGGCGAGGATGCGGGGGAAAAAGGAACCCTCATTCACTGCTGGTGGGATTGCAAACTTGTTCAACCGTTATGGAAAGCAGTGTGGAGACCCCTAGACAGAATGGACATAGAACTACTAATGGACCCAGCTATCCCTCTACTAGGCATCTACCCACAAGATGTCACATCTCAATGCAGAAAATTTTGTACAACTATATTTATAGCAGCTCAATTCATAATAGCCAAGAATTGGAATCAACCCAAATGCCCATCCATGGAGAAATGGACAGGAAAACTGTGGTATATTTACACGATTGAATTCTACTCAGCTGAAAGGAAAGATGACATCTCGAAATTTAGGAAAAAATGGTCTGACTTCAAGCAGATCTTACTAAGTGATCACTCAAAAGAACAGAGAATAGAACGCCGCATACTCTCCCTCATATGCGGTCCTTAACCAGGATAACCGTTTTCTCTATGCAGACTAGTAGAAAGAAGTGAGAGGTTATGAATGAGGTGTAAGGGATGGGGGGGAGGGAAATGGCTTAAGCATAAGGCTAAACCAAATTAGGTTCAAAAACATAAAATCCTCACAAGCATACTGTAACCTACAGAGCAAGTAGTGGGCATCAACTGGCAAGAGGGGCCATGAGTAGTAGGGGAGAATGTCTAAGCCTGTGAATAATTGAGCAGTTTGACAACGCCAGGTCCCAGCCACCAGTTCCTTCCCTCACTGACCAAAGTGAACCAGGAGGTTCCAAAAACAAGACAGAATTCTGTCAAAGCTCTTGAATGCCCTTTCCAGGCCTGAGGCAAAACCCTATTGCTGAAGAAACCACAGAATGCCATTGATCAGCATCGAGTACTATTCGAGGTCTGGAATGGTAACCAGCCCCCAGATGGCAGTTAGTGCAGGGCTGGAAGGCACTACACAAGCTACCAGGGGAAGCTGACCAATGACAGCCGGAGTAAACAGACAACTGGCATGAAATACAGTCTGCGGCCATGTGTAGGCTGACCACACCTCCTACTGGGAGAGAACAGCAAACCAAGAAAGGAGCACTTGTGCAATGGAGGAGCCTGGGCCTTGGAGAGACAATCAACAGCTATTAAATTTGGCCAAATATTCCACTCAGTGAGGGGGAACCCTTGATTGGAACTGGGGATTCAGGGTGATATGCACCAGACCCCGTACTCTTCGACTCCCAAGAAACGATGCACTATGCAAGCGACTGATGGGGAGGCTACTAAAAATAGAATCTAGGTAATCCAGAATGGTGTATATTTGTTAATCTATACTGATCTCACTCTCCAATGGAGATTGTGTTTGTATTTTTCAGGATGCAGTGAGAGAGCTGTGGCCCATATAACCCTACCAACTGACCCCAGGCAGAAAGCTGAGATCCTGGCAAGAGATGAGCCACCACAGTCATATCATGGAGGATCCATATGGAACCCTGCAGAGAATGACGGGATGAACAAGGGACCCACAGCAACAGCCATTCAATCAACACAGGATAAGCCAGGGTAATGAAGACTCCTAAGCTCACAACATTCAAGCAGCCTTAATATTCACCCACCAGGACTCACAGAACTGAGCGAAAGAGGGGGCGGGAAGATTGTGAGAGCCGTGGTGGGGGAGATTATCAGAGGCATGGCACCCCTCCGTAACAACACACTTGAGTCAGGAGAACCTGGCTGAATACTAGGCTATCCATGGTCCCCTACCACAAAGACTGATCCAGATGGCCCACGGAGGAGGATATCCAGCTGACTGGGGATGGGGAGAGGGGGCAATGAGGAATTGGGGATAAAAACTCATTGTTGGCCCACTAAACAATATAACTCATATGGACAATAAAAAAAATCTCTAAGCAAAATGAATTCTTAAAAGATCTATCTAACATGGTTATACTATGGCAGTGAACACTACTGACCAAACTGTTGAAAACCCTAGTGGATGTGGATGGGAGACAGCAGGCTCAGATGCTGGTGACCTCTAATGAATACTCTATGAAAGGACATGATAGAAAAGATACCCAACAGGGTGTGTGAATGCATGTACATGTATGTGAGAGAGAGAAGGGGGGCGCTCGTGGTGAGCTGTGAGTCTGGATACGGGACCTATCTCTCTCTGCCTTTCACAGTGTTGTCAGGGTTACTCCTGGGAACCCTGTCTGGATAGCAGCTTCCCTGGGGGCCTAGACAAATCTAGAACCACATATATGTCCAATAGAAATAATTTAATAACATTTAAAGATTTTTCTCTGATCCAGAGAATAAAGAAAGGAGAGTCCAGCCAGGCATGGGGGCACACACTTTATTTCTAGCACTTTTGAAAGGGGTGGGCAGAGACAAGGAGATCCAAGAGTTCAAGGCTATTTTCAGCTACAGTTCCAAGCCAGCCTGGGCTATGTGAGACTTTGTCTCAGGAAATTAAAATATGGGTAGTATAAAGAGGGACCACAAAGAAAGAGTGAGGATGTAGGTGGTGGAAGGAGAGAAAGCTTTTTAGCCCTAGACAAAATGATCACTGTAGAACTCAGCTGTTCTAATTCAACAATGACCAGACTCTGCTCTCTTATGGGTAATCACAGTCTCTATCTAGATTTTACTTAAACAATTGCCTTATGTTGGATACTTCAGGTTTATTGCCTCTAAATAAACTAACTCTTTAAGATATATTCTCTGCTTCAGGGTACAACCTCAAGCTCAGACAATGGTCTTCCTCTGAGAAAAATGATTTTAGCATCTACAATTGAGTTTCCAAACTCTCCAGGGTTTTGGCACCAGATGTAAGGTTTGAGACCATGAGAGACCATTCTGAAAGGAAAAAAAAGCTTTAATCAGAGAAAGAACACTGAGCTGCAAATCTCCCCAGAGCAGAGAAAAAGCCTCCTGGGGAGGTCAGATCTGGGATTATAAGGGGAAGTGAAACTGAAGTCCAGGAATTTGTCACCTAGGCTCCCAGTTTGGGGGGAGGGCCCAGGTGGCCAGGTAGCTCTCAGCATCAAGGAAGGAGGTCCCTCTGGCCAGACAGAGACATAGCAGGAGGGGGTTTACAAGGCAGGTTTTATCTGTAACTCCTGTTGGGGTCTGGTTTCGATGTCGACACTTCTCTTGAAGCCTGCCACACTGGTTCTGGAATTCCTTTCAGGGGAAACTGAGTGTCCTTTCTTCCGTGGATGCTGGCAGCTGCGGATGCTGCACTGGGCTGGCGGCTGGTCTGTAGCTGAGTTAGGGAGGGAGTCTGGCGTGCATCTACTCCCCATTCATCCTCAGAGCTGGGCAGGCAAGACACGAGCCGGCAAGAGAAATGAACTCTTGGGATACAGCCATCGGGGGCAGAGGGGCAGATCGTTTATTGTATGTGGAAGGGTCATACATATAGTAGAAGTCAGGGGAAAATTAGAGGCAGGGGCATCAGCAAGAGGCAGGGCATCAACAAGAGGATTGGTTGGGGCAGGGTGGTCTGTGGGCGTCTCACGAGTGGATAGGCAGGGGCTAGTAACCTGTGAATGCCTAATTTGCATAGATAAATTGAGGGGGGTGTCTAGTGACTCTAGACATGGATAAAATGGTCATGGCTGCAGAGGAACTATCACCTCCCAGCACAGCTGGGGTGAGAATGCAGGGTTCATTTGTGGCTTGCTAGGGGGCGCTGGAGGTTTAGGATCAAGGGAGGAGAATGGCAAAGCACCTTCTGGGTCTCTAGAGGCTCAGAGATAAGCGAGTCAGAGACATATCAGGGTTTCAGCCTGTCTCAACTTCCCTTAACCCCATATCCTCCATGCCTTTTAGGTGCTGTGGGTGGACTCTGTTTTGGAGCCTGAGTTTTGACCTAACAATCACCATAATGAACACAGAGGCAGATAGGCTGTGCCAGCTTCTGAGAGCCATTTTCAATGTCTTGGAGCACATACCCTAGTCTCTTTCTTTATCCTATGACTGACAAGAGCTTTATGGCCAGAGGGAGAGCTGCCCTCAGGTGCCATGAAGTGATGTTGATCGAGAAAGACAAGAAAGAGAACAACTCTGGATTCCTGAAAACCACGTGGCACCAAGATGCCATACTTAGGCTACTCATGTATGGGCTCCATTTAAAAAAAATATTTTATTTATTCATTTTTCAAGCAGAGAGATACAGAGAGAGAGAGAGAGAGAGAGAGAGAGAGAGAGAGAGAGAGAGAGAGAGAGAGCGCACACCAGGGCCACTACCTTGTGGGTCTGGCTTACATGGGTACTGGGGAATTGAACCAGGGGCCTTAGGCACTGGAGGCAAGTGCCTTAACCTCTGAGCCATCTCTCCAGCCCGGGCTCCAATTTTTAAATTTTATTTATTTATTTGCAAGAAGAGAGAGAGAAAGAGAGAGAGAGAAAGAATGGGCACACCAGGGCCTCTAGCTTCTGCAAACAAACTTCAGGTGCATGTACCACTTTTTGCACCTGGCTTTATGCAGGTACCAGGGAATCAAACTCAGGTTGTTAGGCCTTGTAGGCAAGCCCATTAACCACTGAGCCATCTCTCCAGCCCTTGTCTGATTTTTTAAAAAAATCTTATTTATTTTTAATCTTCATCAACCACAGAAAGCATAATTCTAATGGACACAGTGATTTCTGCAGTGTTAGCATACGACTAACCTGGTCACCGTGCCCTGTGCTGCCCCCTACACAACAAGCTGCTCTTCCTCTCCCAGCTCAGACTGTGGGGCCCTATTCTTCATGGATGTCTGTCCTCCCCTATTTGTCTTGAGCGGAAATGAATACACAGAGGGAGGCAGAGTTCCCAAAGGAAGGACACTGCCTGAGGCCGGGAACTAGCTGTGTCTGATGGCATGCCAATCTAGAATCTTCTCAGGATGAGAGCTAACAAGTGCCCGTTTTTGCTTACACTGTTTTTAGGTTTGGTTCTGTTACCTGTAAATGGGAGCTTTAACTCACACCACTGACACAGCATGACTGGTTTTGTGAAGACTGGAAGCGCCGTGTGAGTGTGAGGATGAAATATGACTGCGTGACAGGTAAGATCTCCAAAGCCGACCTGAACTACAGACATCAGAAGTCCACCAAACTCATGCACTTGTTCTGTTAATTTTCCCTCATTCTGGCTTCATAATTGGCTTGGCTGAGATGCAAATCTTGGTAAAATTTTGATTTAACAGGTCATGTATCTATGGGATTCCTTTCAAAGCCCCTGACTATGAATGAAGAGTGAAGACATGGAGGGTATATGTCTGAGGTTCTGAGTAGAGATTTTGTCTATGTCTCAGAATATCCACAGAGAATGATTTCAGAATAATAATGGTACTGCACCAGGTACTGTTCTATCACTTATATATGAATCTCTTGGCTTGGTAGATCTTTCATCATCATCTTTTTTGTGTGGAAGATGAGTCACAGGGGCCACTTTACCCAAAGGCACAAGCTAAGCAGGTGACCCGAGATGGGAAAACACGCAGTTTGGGTTCCACTTGGCCTACCAGACAGACTGTCAATCAAGGCTAAGAACTGGCCGAATCATCTGTCCGTGCAAGCGATACCAGATTCCAAATGAGTCAGGCTTCCGTTCACAAGGGAAGTTATGACTCAGGCAACCTTATCAGGGTCCGTGTCTCAATCCTTTATGCACTTTATTTAAACACAGCCTCGAATCACACTGAGGGACTGGGGAGATGCCTCAGTGGGTAAGAGCATAGAGACCCGTGTAACAAAGCCTGGTGTGGCCGCACAAGCCTATAACCCCAGCATTGAGGGGATGGAGACAGGAGGATCCCTGAAGCTTGCTCACTAGTAAGTCAGTTTATAACAAAAAAGAAATGGCAAGCTCTAGGTTCATTGTCTCGGGGAAATAAGATGGACCAGTAATAGGGGAGGACACCTGACATCCTCCTCTGGCCTCCACATGCATGCACTCGATGCTGGTGCACACAAAGCACATACTGTACACACTAAAAAAAAAAATCACATTTTATTTCTGGGAAATCATGTTTGCTTCTTCTGTGACATCCAACACTCTGAGAATGCTTGATAGATCTGTGACAAGAATCAAAATCAGGCCTGGAGAGCTGGCTAAGTGGTTAAGGGAGGTGGCTTACAAAAGCCAGATGACCTGGGTTCGATTCCCCAGTGCTCACATAAAGCCAGATGCACAAAGTGGGGCATGCCTCTGGAGTTCATTTGCAGTGGCAAGAGGCCCTGATGTGCCCATATTCTCTCTCTCTCTCTTTCTCTCTCTCCCTCTCTTAAATAAATAAAAATATTTTTAAAAGAATGAAAACACTGCCAGCATTGGAACCGATAGGAAGCTCATCCAAGTGATGACTAAACATTAAAATGGCAAGATAAGAGCTGGGCGTGGTGGCGCACGCCTTAAATCCCAGCACTCGGGAGGCAGAGATAGGAGGATCTCTGTGAGTTCAAGACCACCTTGAGACTACATAGTGAATTTCATGAAAGCCTGGGCTAGAGCAAGACCCTAAGTCAAAACAAAATAAATAAACAAATAAAAATAAAAATAAAGTAAAAATGGTGAGATAGTTAAGCTCCCCTGTTCGGAGTGTCCACTTGGCAGCTAACTTGAGATCTACCATTATTAAAGCCACCAGCAGAAACCCTCGGTCACTGTGTCAGATTAATAGAGGAAGGTAAACTTGCCCAGAATGCTCAGTTGAGTTGCTGAGTACCTCTTCTGGAGGAATTGGAATGTCAACTTTTAACTCTCCACATAAGGGAGGAGGTGTGTAAGCTCTTCTTTGAGGGTGGGGCCAATGTCCCCAGGCACATGGCACCCCCCCACACACCCTGGAAACTGATCTGTCTTATTCCATAACAGCTCCACTGCCCCTCCCCTCAAGGATCACCCTTCTCAACAGCTTGTCCTGTTTACCTCTGCCCTTCTCCCATCATGCTTGGGCAATGTGTGCCCGGAGGCCGGATGGCAAACTTCTCATCTTGTCTGGGCTGCTGGCTGGCAGTCAGGCAGATCTGGACAGCCAAAGACTCAAAGTCAAGTGAAAATCTGCCCCAGCCACAGAATTCAATGGATAAAAAAAACCAAAACACTGTTAAGTCCACATTCATTGTACAAAGTGCTGTGTTCAGAATGGTACTGTCCTCAGGTGGATTCACTCCTTATAACCCTTTGCTGCCTCTCCCATTCCTCCTTTCTCTTCCTCTTCTAAACAGTCCCTTTTCAATGTTCATGTCATGTGTGTTATGTAGCTTCTGCATAAGCAAACACTTTTTGACTTTCTCATCACATGATCATCAATTCCATCCATTTTCCTTCGAATGACGTGATTCTTTTCTTCTTTATGACAATAAAGTTCCTCAGGGGTGAGTTAGAAACAGGAACAGGACCGCCCACGTTTACCCTTGGTAACCACAGCAATGATGGGGGAAGTGTTTGGTCTTGTAGAACAAGAGGCATCCATTCTGTTTCCTCCCAGACTGCCTAGCAGCCTGTCTGGAAGGGGTGGACTAGGTGACTTCTGGGGGCACCTTGAGTTTTACTGCTGGTCCCATAAATAAGATTTAGTCGGTCAAGGCTGGGGAGATGGCACAGTGGATAAAACACTTGCAGAGGAAGATGTTAGATCCCCAGCACTCACAGAAAATCCTAGACTCACATAAATGTTGGTGGGCATGGCAGACCACCATCTAGCACTGGGGAGGCAGAGACCAGGGACCCTAGGGACAAGCTAGCCACATGGACCAGCCAAATTGGTGAGCCCTGGCTTCAAGGGACAGAAGGCCACCTCAAGGAAAGTGGACATGATTAAGGAAGATACCACATGCACACATACAAAAATGCACTGTACATGCATGCAAGCACACGTGCACACACACAAACACACACACGAGATCTAGAGGGAACATGAGGAAAGAAAAGTCAGACAGCAGCAATTCTGGCTCACCTGCCTCAGAAATGTCTACCTGCCTAAAAATCCATTATGTACAAGAGGACCGCAGGTGTGCACCCCTCTATGATGTCATTATGTACAGTAGGACTGCGGGTGTGTACCCGTCTATGTGGTCATTGTGTACAGTAGGACCGCAGGTGTTCACCTCTATGTGGTCACTGTGTACAGTAGGACTGCAGGTGTGCACCCCTCTATGTTACCGTCCATCTTTTCCCCTGCAAAGATCAAGTGATGGGATAAAGCGGTGGCGACAGTAATCCTTTCACTCCTGACTTCTTCTCATTGGCCTCCCCTTCACCTTGTCCTGTTGGAAAATCACTCACAGTAGGGTGCCGGCCTGGAGCCTCATCCTCCTCTGTGCTTCCCTGGCTTTCTGGATGGGGAATCACAGAAACGGCAAGTCCTGTAATTTCCACCAGGTGGCGCTCAAGCTTCGGGAGAAGCAGGCCAGCTGTGAGAGCCGCTCCCTGAAGGCCAGCTGTCACTCATTATTCCAGCTGGAGATGCCCCTGAGCACCACATGGTCTAGGACAGCTGTGAGAGAGCTCCTGGGGCGTGGGAAAATACTCATGGTTCCAGAAAAATCATCAAATGGATGTACAGTTTTCCCCAGTTAATCAAAATCAAACACCTCTTTCAACAACTCAGCGAGGGTGGGGGTTGGCTGGCAGGATGAGGGAGAGAGGACGGTATTAATCAAAATTGTTCCCAAAAAAGGCAGGGCCTGAAGTCATTCTTGGATCTTGTTTTCAATGCCGCTGGAAGTGGGCTGTAATAGTCATTTTCCCAAGCCTCGGCCAATCATTTCCTATTACCTTTCATCCTGAAAATAAGGTTTCTTTTTCTTTTCTTTTTGCCTCCTGGATTCCTGGAAGCGGATATGTTTATCATTAATATTTTATAGCATTCTTCACTTGGCTTTACATTCAAATCTTAAAACCTTGGGATGGCAAGAATTTTATGTAGTTCCTGCCCACACCCCATTTGTGCCCAGAGACCTGTATTGTCCTCTTTTCCTTCTCAAAACTTACAGGGAAATGGAAGCGTGGCTAGAGAGAGGCTCCATTAGTAACGTGCTCACTACACAAGCATGAAGACCGGAGTTTGGCTCCTCAGCACCCACATCCAAGTTGGGCATGGTAGCATATGCCCATGATTCCAGTGTGGGGAGGCCGAGACAGGAGGATCCTGGGCCTGGGCCTGGCTGCCTGCCTAATCTGGAGGAACCAGTGAGCTCAACCTTCAAAGAGACCCCATCTCAAAACATAAAGTAAAGAGGGCTGAGGAGATGGCTCAGCAGTTAAGGGCACGTGCTTACAAAGCCTGCTGGTTCAGATTTGATTCCCCAAAACCCATGTAGAGCCAGAGTCACAAAATGGTGCATGCATCTGGAGCTCATTTCTAGTGGCAAGGAGCTCTGGTGTACCCAGCACCATACTCTCTATATATGCTGACAAATTTATATATATATATATATATATATATATATATAGTCAAGAGAACTTGAGGAAGATATCTGATGTCAACCTCTGGCTTTCACCTGCACACATCTGCCCACACACATACAAACATGCATACACACATGCATGTGAAATACCCACACACATCCACATGCCAAAAAAGAAAAGGAGAAAAGGAAAGAATAAAAGCCCTATATATTCATTTACAGTATCCAGAATTAAGCCAAATGTGGTGGCACACGCCTTTAATTCCAGTACTCGAGAGGCAGAGGTAGAAGGATCGCTGTGAGTTCGAAGCCAGGCTGGGACTACATAGTGAGTTCCAGTTCAGCCTGGGCTGGAGTGAGGTCCTCCCACCTCAGAAAACAACATCCAGGATCATTGTAACTCAGCCACAAGCCCCCACAATGCAGGTCCCCGTGGCTATCCCCGCCCCTGGAAGTGGTCTGTGGAGAGACAAGCAGGTGTTTGGCACATATTGGCTTCAGTGATCGCGTCCCTCTGTCCCTGCCATATGTACTGGGAGTTAGAATCCCGTGAAACTCAGTTCCTCTCTAGAACATCTAGAAGGTGTTCATCTATACAGGACATCAGGACTCAGTTTAGGGCCCAACCAAAGCATTCATGTTGGATCAGGCATGGGTTTACATGTCTCCTGGACAATCAGGTCCTGAAGGCTTTGCTCTGAGGGTCGCTGTTTAAACCCTCTGAACTGGATCATCACAGTGCTGAGAAAAGCGTGGGCAGTGGGGGGGGGGGAAGCCATCACCCTGCTAGTTAGTGGAGCTCAGCTGTGAGCTCCCGGCATCCTCTGTACTTGGAGAGGTTTGCACACTGTTTGAAGAACGGACTCAGTTCTAGCTGGTGCGGGGCAGTCTGAAACAGCAGCAACCGTATTTGACAGAAGAACAGACAGTGTATGTGTAGACAGAGAAGGTTTGATATCTTGTCAGATTTTTATTATTAGGAAAGAAAACATTGTTAAATACTGTCACACTGATCAAGCATGATTTTAAATCCCAAGCCATAATTTTAGAAACCTATGGCATCTAATTGCCAAGCCTCCAACTTCTTTGAAGAGACGCTGCATTCTGTCATCCTGAAGAAGGTACATGAAACAGACACGCCCTGTGAGTGTCCACATGACCCTCTTGTGGAGCTGGGTCACTGGCTTCCTCTTTGGGCAGAGGTCGCACGTCCTAATACAGGTCACACACCAAAATAAAATGCGTTCCACAGACATAGAACTTCCAGACCTTCACAATTTCTTCTGTCCTCCTAAATGGCCGTACCTGTCTGCTCCAGCCACCTCCTGTCTTCCTTGCTGGCCCAGACGCTTTCTCACCTCCATGTGAATTTTCTTCTGGAACTTGCCAACAACAGACCTCTCTGAAGGTCTCCCAAAAGGCTCTGATTTCCCCCATGTTTCTTTATTTCTTCCCTTAGCATCCTACACCCTCAAAGCTCCACGGCATTAATTTACCTCTTTCCTGGTAGATACAAGAAACACGTGACTCGCTGGGGACATGTTGTGCTACTTTGAACTTAGAATTTTCCTAAAGAATTTTGCTGTCGTTTGTATGAGCTGCCTATTCTTGTACTACCTTGAAGCACAGAATCGATCATCTTTACAAGAAATGGTCTTAATGGAAGCCCCCTTAATAAAAGAAACTTTGTGTCTCTGGAACGTACTTTACACATCAGAATGTCAGGAGGAGGACAGAAGGGGGCGCTCTGTGCACAAAGTGACCACCCAGCAGGGCAGTGACACGCAAGTCACGGCCTTCCCTCAGGACCCCTGGTCGGGAAGTTCAAGGCCACGCAAGTCTCTTGCTTTATTTTTGGGTATTCTTTGGAAAAGTTAGGGTGCACCTGTGCATACCCTAATGGGCACAAAACCATCAAGGACTCCTTCATAGCTTTCTTGGAATTTAGATCCAGTGTTGTCTTGCAAGATGGAGGTAAGTGCTTGCTTGTGTGTGCGCATGTGTGTTAACATGTGTGGGGGGTGTGCCCTAAGTTGGATGAACCCCTGGAGAATTCACTTGCATTTATAGACTGACAATCATTTCTTTCTGGGATTTTAAATGATTCTAAATGAGTCATTCAGTTTGGATAGAGTTGTGGCAGTTCTCAGGAAAACATGTGTGTACATATGTTTGGGTATGACTGTATGTATGTGCTCATATGTGTGTGTGTGCAGGTCGTATGCATGGTTGCACAGGCACACATGTTCACACATGCTTTGCATGCATCCTTGTGTGTTCACATGCATTCGTGTGCATGTGTGCTGGTGAACGTGTCTTGGCAAACGAATGCAGGCAGAAGGCCAAGCCCACAGTCTATGGAATTCCACTGAAGTTCCTGCCATTATGTCTGGATGGAGGTTCCCTGCACAAGGTCAAGCACGAGGATTCCCAGGAGGCTCTAAGGAAGCGGGCCAAAGTTCAGTTTCTTGTCCCCTGTATTCCTAACCAGGACATCCCAGCCACCCCTGGTGCTATACATCCTTACTGTCCAAGATTGATCCGCCCTGCTGGTGTGTGCGGGACCCCTGGCTCAGTGCTCCTCCAGGACCTGATGGCTCTAGTCACTCTTTCCCTCAGATGGAGCTCTAATCCACTGTAGCCCTGTCTAACCTCGGTCTCTGTCTTCTCACTACTGAGCTCTGCCCCAGGTTGGGTATCATTTCCTTTCAGGACCTTTAGGGACTGTGAAGAAGGAACCATTTGTTGGGAACAAGGATGAGAAGGTCTCAGTAAACATGGGAGATGTGGATGGGACTTGGGAATATGGAGAGGACTTCATTGGTTCACTCTTCCTTAGGCCTCTGTCTACCCCACCTCAACCCACCCCTATTCTCCATGAAAAACAGAGGCAGAAGTAGAATTTAAACTTAGCGCTACGAGAAGAAATTCGAAATATTAAAATATTAAACAAACCTTTTTTTGAATTTCAGTAAGTGGCTTTTAGATTCCAGCCTCTGTTTTGCTTTGTTTTCTGAGGTAGGGTCTCACTCTAGACCAGGCTGACCTGGAATTCACTGCGTAGTCTCAGGGTGGCCTCAAACTCATGGCCATCCTCCTACCTCTGCCTCCCAAGTACTGGGATTAAAGGTGTGCGTCACCACACCCGGCTTCCGGCCTCCTTTGTCTCATCTTCCCACAGAGGCTCTCTCGGCCTTACAAAGCCCACACGTCTGTACTTATTCTCATGGTTTCTTCGAGATCAGACTTGAGTTTGGAGTGTATAACCGCTCTTAGAGTCATGGGTAACTCTAACATAGACATGTTTTAATAAATATTTGTGTTTTATGAGAAGTGCAGGCAAACCACACCATATCATTCACAATCTAATCCTTGGGGAAAATTGTGCCATTTGGTTCTCAATGTAAGGTGTGACTGGGAGTCCTGACGAGCTAGCTCTAAATGAGTTCTCTGGAAGCCTTAAGAGGCCAAACCAAACACAGATCAGGCTATAGAAACTCTTCATGTATATTGGTCTGGGAACGGAAAGACTAGAATATATAATACATAAAAAGCTATACAACACCCAAGGTCCATGATTCCTACAGTAACAGTGACAGTAACAATAATAATGTACATGTTACGGGATGGTGAAATCTATTCTATACCACGCAGAGAAGTACCTGGCTAAAGCTGTTACGCCAAGACGGATGGAGTTGGTGTTCAGTGCAATATATCAAATTTGTCAAGGACTATATATAAAATATATAGACATGTAGCTTTCAAAACACAGAACAAAGACATAGGCTTTTCTGATGGATGATAAAAAAATTGATCAGCACTTGGATCTGACAAAATTGCTGTCCAACTTTCTCTGCATGTTCCTTCCACTTACCTCAGACCTTGACCTACAAAGTTCCATCTACATGAGTTTACCACCAGGGACTTATTATTATTTATTTTTTCCCCACTGTCTTCTGGTTTTCCTTCTTAGCTAGAAAAATATCAGGAAGATACTGAACTCTTTGCCAGACTTACTTTCCACATGTCCGCTTTTTCCCCCATACGTTTTTCTTCTCCATGTTGCAGTCTTTTGTTCTTTTCCCTCCCTCTTTCTCTCTCTCCCTCTCTCCTTCCTTTCTTCACTCTCTTCCTTCCTTATTTCCTTTCTTCTTTCCTTCCTTCAATTCACCAAAAGAATTTCCAAGGTATTAGCTTTTCACTTACCTTAACTTTGTAGTCAATGGCTTAAAAAAAGTGGAAAAAGTCTCTTCCAAGTTTAGTTCACAATATTTAAAGTTGGCCTTGGGGAGTTTGACTTAAATACTGTACACATGTGGCATGGGACAAGGGTCAGGGTGGGGAGTAAAAATGAAAATGACATGACGGTTCCTTTTAGTCTGTCTTTGCAAAAGAAGCCCTCTTCTCTAATGAGAACGTTCCTTCAGCACCTGCTCTCTGAAGCCCGTGGAGACACGAGGGGGCCCATGCCTTTGGGTGGGTCTCTCTTCCAGAACACAGGTGCCTTTTCCATCGGTCCTGAGGGTTGAGTTTTCCTGGTCTTAGTTGAGCAGTGAATAAGCACTGGATGAATTTTCCAGGGATGAGCTGGTTGTCTCTGGGGTGGATACATTATATGTTCCTAAAAACAACAAGCAGAGACCGGCTTTTTTTATATCTTCTAATGGACCTAGAGGAGGTCTGGTCCAGGAGCCTGGAACCCAGCCCATACCTGCCCTCCTCCCTAACCCGGGAGTGTCAAAGGACAAAGGTGATGTCCCTCTCAGCATGCATGACAGCCACCAACTACTAACTACTCCCATCACACCAGCAGCCAGATTTCAAGCCAGGGCAGGAAGATTTCCACGTGGACAGCCTCTCCACAAGCCCCACATGCACAAGCCTGGGGACACGGGAACGAGGAACACTCTCTGCTCCTCCGATGGTGACAGTACCTTTGGGAAGCTCTTGGGAAGTTGATGTTGAGCGGAGGTTTGCAAAGGGATGATGAAGAAAGAGAAGGTAAAAGAGAAGGAGAGGCGAGAGCAGAGAGAAGCAGTGTTTGAAAGGTCCCAACAGGAGAGCCGAGGACCAGAGCAGCAGGGAGGGGAGCGCCTGAGCCACTGCTCAGCCTTGTGTGGGCAGAGGGCGGGCACTGTGTGCAGGGCAAAGGAAGGGTCGAAGCGGCCACCCTACCCTCAGAAGGATGAGCTGCCACTGCTAACAAAGTTTCCATCACTGCTGGGGGGGACCTTTGGGGCTGCTGACAACATAAACCAAAGTTACAGTAATCATGACCCTCTCCCCCAAACAGGTAAAGCGGGGCTACACTGATGGTCCATGCAGTGGGCAGGACTCTCAGGACCTGGTACCCCAGAATCAGAGCCTAATTTTTACCTGACTCATTCAGGAACAAGGGACACATTTTATTGGCCTTATATATTGCAGAGTTCTGTAGAATTACTCAATAGCGATTTCGTTGTTACCTCTACTTCAGTGTCTTTAAGTATCATATCTATGTAAATGCTAGCAAAGCCCAATAGTAGCAAAGATTTCACGACAAGACAAGTGAATGATTTTCAAAATGAAAAGTGAAGATTCTCATGTCATGACTAATTCATCAAACAGAAGCAGAAGATACTAAATCCTCTTGGACTTTAACCATGAAAAGCAATCTCAAAATATTCATATATTTTGATACAAAAATCATAGAAAAGCCATGTTGTGGATTAGATTCAGAATTTTGCATCTGTGAGTCTAGTTGATTTCAAAAACCTAGCGGGGCTGGGGACGTAGCTCTGGGACTCACAAGGACCTAGGTTCTACTCCTGGGACACACAAGGACCTGGGTTCTACTCCCAACACTGCAATAATACACATCTGGAGGAAGATCTGGTGCTTCTTTGCTGTGGGAACAGTGTCACGGGCCATTCAGAATAGCCAGCTAGGCATTACCAAAGTCATTCTATTAGTTATTTCATATTTCCTAGGAGGAGCAGTTAACTATGACTATTTCTAACAGGATAGTCAGAATGAACAATACTTCATGCATGAAAACAGTTTCATGCATACCAATGTGTAGAAAATAAGAATGCTCTATAAAAAGGGGGAAAGGGGCCGGAAAGATGGTTCAGCAGTTAAGACACTTGCCTGCAAAGCTTAACCACCCATTTCAATTCCCCAGTGCCCAGGTAACCCAGTAACCCAGTGCCAGATGCACAGTGGTGCATGTATGTGGAGTTCCTTTGCAGCAGCTGGGGGCCCTGGTGTGCCCATTCTCTCTTCTCTCTCACTATGTTTGCAAGTCAGTAAAAACGAGGGGACAGGGAAATAAACCCAGAGCTGAATACAGTAGTAGATTCTCCAGGTTTATATATTTTTCTTCTTGCCTATGTGCGTGTGGAGGTATGTGTGTACACTGCATGCGCATGTGCATGCTCGCCCCTCTGGGAGCTGCTGGCCTGCAGAGGCTGGAGGGAAAAGCCTGACTCACTGGCACCTGGTCATATGGAGTCAGACAGAGTCTCTCTCAACCACTGAGCCAGCCATGTCTCCAGCTCCCAGAGTCTCTTTTTTTACTAATTCCAGAGCTTGGGGGCTCCAAAGGGTCTCTGGTCTCTGCTTCCCTGCAGGACCACAAGGCCAAACCCAGATGTTTCTGTGGGATCTGGAGATCTGAATCCAGGCCGATCCAGGCCCCCTCAAGCCTTCATGCTTGCCCAGGAAGTTCACCTAACCACTGAGCCATCACTCCAGCACCTACAAGTATGTTCTTTGAACAACATAGCTACTTTTATTTAACATAATAGGAAGAACTCTTAATAAGGATATTATTAAGGATATTATAGTAGGGACATTATGATTCCTAATCATAATAGGAAGATCTGACAAGACCGTTGATGTACAGACCCTACTTGTTTGACAGCCCTCCAAGCCTTGTCAGGATTCGGAGAATCAGCTGGTTGAGAAGTTAATATTAGTTATCCATTTAGAGCTACTTGCTTTCTATATCAGCCTTCTGGTGTGGCTTGTGGAAATATAAGCAAGTGTCTATATTTAATCTTGACATTTCAAGTCCATGCCATGCAGAGGGAATGGGATAGCACAAGGGGTGGAATCAGAGCCACTTTGATCTGGTGGGCCCTGGGCACGCCTAGCAGTCACTACATACCTGTTTTACCAAAAAGATTGTTAAATCTTCTTGATATTGGAGAACTCATAGAAAACACAGGTGTAGATGAACCTAGGGATGTTGACTAGATGAGAGAGAGAAAAAAATCAATTACAAAGGAAATCTATGAGACCACGGTTTTCTATCTCTTAGAGGGTTGACTTGCTGCTCTCTAGTGGTCATTTTCCTACATTTCTAATCCAGCCCCCTTCCACCCTTCTTCTTCTTCCCTCCTTCCCTTCCTTCTTTCTTTCCTTTCTTCCTTCTGTGACAGGGTCTGGTGTCTGCAGGAAATACCCCCCCCCTTCAGTGGGCAGTATCTAGCTAGAGCTACAACCTAGGGACTGATTGGTCAAATATGAGCCAATCAGCTGTCTCTCTGACTCACCTGGGGAGAACTTAAATTAACTTCCCTAAAGGAAGCCGCTCTCTTTTCCCCACATGGCCAGGCTGCAGAAGGATCTCTGAATTTCCAGGAAGGTAAGGCCTTCTGGTGGGGGCAGGCTCCAGACTTTTTTCCTTCTCATGATGGGAGCTCCCTGTTATCTTTTCTGTTTCTGCTTATTTAGCTAAACAATATAAGTTCTGTTAAACTCTCTGACACGTGTTTTCCCCACACTGGTGGCTGGAGAACTCTGTAACTCCCCATGTTCCCTTAAATAATAAAGTCTCCCACTATACCTTACTATCTTGTTGTCTATGATTTTAATTCTTTAACTTTATAGACAAGAGCTCGGATGGATACTCTTTAAACTTGGGGTGCATTGAAATTTTTACTGGGGGTTATCTAAATTCTAACCCTTACCCACACCCTGTATAATAATCCATATCACTTCCCTCCTGTGATGGCTAAATTTTGTTGGCAACTTGACGTGTTTAGCAATCCACAGTAATCTTAGGTGGGTCTCTGAGGTTGCTGACAGGAAGGATTAACTAAAGGAGGAGGTCCCTCCTCCAGAGTGAGCCCTTCTCCCAGAGTGGGCAGACCTCTCAGCAGAGGGCAGGATGTAAGAAACCTGTTTGCTGGTGTGTGTGTGTGTGCGTGCGCGCGTGAGTGTGTGTGTGTGTGGGGGGGGTGTTGGTGATGGCTTCTCTCTCTCTCTCTCTCCCTTCTTGCTCTCTCTCTGTTTGGACCTATGAAAGGGAAGCAGCCTCTTTCACCATTATGGAACTTCCTCTGGATCTGTAACTTCAATAAATCCCTTCTTCCCATAACTGTGCCTGGTTTGGAGGTTCATCCCATCAGCATATGGCTGACTACAACACCTCCCTTCTTTTGTTACTCCCAATCTCCCTTTCGTCTTCTTTCCCCCTTCTTCCCTTCCCTCCATTTTTCTTTTTCTTCACTGAGGATCCAGCCAGCTCCACACTTTACCCATGCTGGTCACAAGCTCTATCCCTGACCTGTACATTCCGCTTACGTATATGTCTTATCATGGATGGGGTTTTCTAGCATCTTGTGACATGTAAAAAGTAGCCAAATATATTCAAGGACAACAGTTTTGTTTAAAAGGACTGTAGAAAAATCTATCATTATTGTTCCACAAATTGTTTTCTCTTTAGCCTTGACTTTCCCCCAGAAGAATCCCATTGAGAGTTTTCGCTTCACCTTAAGTTAGTTTGCTGATTTGATGTTTCTTTGAGACCAAGTCTCACTCTGAAGACCTGGCTAGCCTGGTATTTGTTCTGTAACCCAGGAAATCCTCCTGCCCTCACCTTCCAAGTGCTGGTATTTACAGGTGTGTGCTATAATACCTGGTTCACTTTTCACGTTCAGTTTATCTTATCCAGCACTGAAAAATGCGGGGTGCTAATTTGATGATAGCTTTATGGTATGTTTAATAGAACGAGGCAAGAAACAAGATCAATTGGGTAATCTATGCCAAGGAAAAATTCAGGCTACTCCGTTTTATCATGCTAGAGAAATACATGAGGGTATAAAATAGAAATTTTAAAAAATAAAATAAAGCCAGGTATGGTGGCACACACCTTTAATCCCAGCACTTGGGAGATAGAGGTAGGAGGATCAACATAAGTTTAAGGCCACCATGAGACTACAGAGTAAATTCCAGGGTAGTCTGGGCTAGAGTGAGACCCTACCTCAAAAAACCAAGCAAACAAAATAAATAAAATAAAATAGAAGTCTTTTTATAGAAACAAGGTTTACCTTTGAGTGTTGAGAAGACCATCTTGACAATGAAAACTTTTTCAGCAAAACTTCCTGAACCTGCATTGTTTTTAAAAAGAATTAACCAATGTAAATTCAACAGAGTGTAGGTACTTTAGACTTTTCTAGAAGTATGGCACTGCTGTTGTCCTTACCTTCTGATCCCAGAGGCATCCGAAGAGTAAAATGTATAATCCCTGGGAAAAAGATTAAGAAATACATTTCACTCACATGCCATCAGCCAATGAAGTAGTATTTTTAAGCTGGGTTGAACTTGTACCACTTATTCGCCCATCTGAGTTGATGGAAGTGTCCAGGGCATGATAACTTTAAGAGCAATGCAGGAAGTCGACATGAAAAGGTCCTAAATGTGTGGTGTTGGAAGAATATTTCTATTTCCCTCTAAGCTGAGTGTGCTGTTAAACATCCCTTAATGCCACCATTCTTCCTTCTCATTCATTCATTCATTCCTTTCCATGATGGTCATTAGCTAAGAACCTTCTAGCTCAGAATCACTGGCCCAGTAGTCAGGATTAGTGTTCATATGGTTGCCTCACAACCACCCAGAAAGCAATATGTCACCTTCACCTCCAGACCCTATCTTCTTCACCAACTCACAGAGATGTGCGTCTCTTGGGTAGGACTGTTCTTATCCTTACTTCCTTCCCATTGAGTGGAAAGGATTCACAGGTCCTTTCTCCATGCATTCAAAGCTTATTGTCCATAACTCTGTTAGCAAACTTAACAAACTGTCCTACACGCTCCCCGTATTGGCTATGGGCTACAGGAGATCAACGAGATGACTTCTTTTTAATGTAACCAAACACATTATCTGACATTCAGAGAGAATTCATTCTTTCATTCTCCACATGTTTCCAGAGAAATTGTATTTTACATTTCCTTCAAATAGCTTTTGAGTCTATGGCCACAGCACCCTGATGTGCTGTCTTGTCGCAAATGGCATTTGGGAACCTGCAGTGGGCCAAGGCCTTTGTCAGACACTCGAGAAGGGCACACAGCGATGACCCGTGAAGATGTCCTCCCAGAGGCCCATGGAGACAACCTGGAGACATGACTAGGCTCAGCAGTACTTTTCCCTTAGGAGATAAAAGCCTGCATGAGCAGTACCTTGGATAAACAGCAGCATCTAATTTAGAAGGGTGACTTCCCTCCTGCTTGTATTATCAGGACATTTGGCATTAAGTTATAATGTGGGTGATAAAAGGCTTCACAGGAGCAGAAGAATGTGGGCCTTTATTTATCTCAGGGAGTTTTTTATGATTATTCCTCTTTCAGGCAAAGGCTTCCTGGGCATTTCAACCCTTCCCCATTCCTACTTCTGTTTGTGTTTCTATCATTAGCTCATGCCCCAGGAATGGGAATTTCCTGAGCACTCAGCACCACAGAGCTTACCTGGAAGGCATTGAGGAGGGTAAATACAATGTGGAACACAGTGTTGCTCTCTTCCAGCACCGTGGCAAAACCAAAACCCCAAGTGAGGCCCAGGAGGGGCGTGAGGACCACGATGCTCTTGCTGATCTGAAACACGCTGCTCCTCTCCTGCTTATTTGGCTTGTCTCCAATGGAAGGCCTCAGGATCTTGGTGATGACGACAATTGTGATGGTCAAGTTCACCACCACAATAATCAGGGCTGGGGCGACAAAGGCCAGGAGGGCCTTGGTCTCCTTCCAGTTGAGCCAGCAGACATTATTCCTGGTGTAGACTTCCCTTGGCTGGGTCACCCCGAGTGTGATGACCGCAATAAGGAAGGGACAGAGATAGCCGAGAGAAAAGGCGATGGCCTTCTGGGTGGACTTGCTGGCGTCATGCAGGATGAACATGAGACGATAGAAGAGCATGAGGCCCAGGGTCAGCATCCAGAAGAAGGCGCTCAGGTAGAAGAAGTGGATGAAGAAGGTGGCGGCCACACAGGCTGTCTTGCTGAGCGGGTAGTGACCATTGTCAATGGCAGCAGTCACAATGAACCAGATGTCAGCGATGAGGAGAGAGACGGAAATGTTTACTATGCAGATGTGACGCATGTAAGAGATCCGGTTCTTGGTCACGGACTTCCACACCATGATCTCCACAACTAAACAGGCTGCTAGGCTCAGGATGGAAAAGCCCAAGCCGATGTAAGAAATGATATCCAGGAGTATTTGCAGGAGAGAACCGGGGTCTGGGGAGTCGGGGGACATGAGGATAGAGAAGGATGTTAAGTGGTCACACGTACAGGAGATGCTGTCTCTAGTGATCTCGGGCTCGGAGCACCCGCTACTGTCCCACCCTCCTGTGTAGTTGGCAAGGCTGAAGTTCCAGAAGACACACTGTAGCTTCCCACCCGAACGGTGGTTGTCGTTAAAAGTCATAGCTATTTTGAACGGTTTGGTAAGCTCATGGCTAATGGTGGTTGTCATCACCAAGCTGTTGGGATAGGTCTTTCTGTGATCATCCTGAGCGAGGATGGCTTTCAGAGTCGGGAAAGCCACGGTGACAATCGAGGAATCTGGCTGCAGGTTTCCTACCTGGCACTCATCCACGGTCACATCGCCCCAGAGGTTAGAGTCTGTGAAAACAAACTTCTGTTGGTAGATTTGAGGGCGGCCGTGTTTCACCAGCATGCTCTTCATCTGAACGTTAGGATGGAACAGGAACGAAGGTGTGCTGTCTCCCGACCTCAGAGCCTGCGAAAATCTCTCCATTGAATACAGCAGCTGCGAGCTCCGGTTGGTCTGTTGCTGTTGTAACTTCTCCCAGGAGCCCAAGATGGACTTGTCCAGGATGACGTTGACGGTGGAGAGCACGTCCTGTGGACGACATGTCATGGGTCAAACCAGCAAGATGTTTTCAACATAGAGACAAAAATGGGCTGGAGAGATGGCTCAGTGGTTAAGGTGCTTTCCTGTAAAGACGAACCATCTGGGTTCAATTCCCCAGTGCCATATTAAACTAGATGCACAAAGTGATGGATGCGTGCATTTGGAGTTTGTTTGTAATGGCTAGAGGCCCGGGGGCACCCATTCTCTCTTTCTTTCCCTCTTTATCTCTCTTCTTGCAAATAAATAAATAAAACATTATTAAAGAGACAAAAATAACATTTCCCTGGAAGCTGGTTGGCAGGCTCAAGTAAAGGGGAAAGAGAGGAAAAGCTGAGGCACCAGATACGTCTAATAGTTCTAACAGCAGATGATGTCAGGAAAGAGGCTCCATGCTGATAATAATAATAATAACCTTGATAATCTAGAAATAATCACTGAGAGCCATCTTCCCCTTATTACTAAGGCCTATTTGCAAGATGAAAAATTATTTCTTAATTTTAATTTTGACTTTATTATAAATCATAAACCCATTAAGGTTTTTCGGTAGACAGTAGTCGTCAGCAATTTTGAGGACGTTGCAGTAACCCTCTCCCGCCCTGGGTATTGAGTGCTATCAAAGGGATTTTTTGTTTTTCCAACAAATGATATGATACCTTTTTTCATGAACCTGGGCCTGCTGTTCTCATTCATGCCTTGCCCCCAGAATAAATTTTCTCCCTAGCTCTAGCCTTGCCTCACCTGTGGCAGTATGAACCTTTAGAGCAGGCCTCCGAAATGACGTCCTGATTACCTGACCTTGTGAACATGGTTTTATTTGGACAAATCATCACTGCAAGTGTAATTGAATTAAGGATCCATCCTGCATTATGTGGAAGGGACCAAGTCCAATGACAAATGTCTTTACCCAAGAATCATAATGGTTTATGATCTATAATCATGGAGGCTGTCAATAAAAAGTTTCTAAATGTCCAGTTGCCTGACTGGTGGCATCACTGGGGCTTGGATCTGAATCCCAGCACTCAAGGTATGCAGAGTGGTTTGAGCTCTGCCTAGTCCCTGCTGCTTTGCTGGCTTTGTGCTTGGTGGTTTCTCTCTCCTTGGACTTATGAATGGGAGTCAGCTTCTTCTGCCATTTGATGGAACTTTCCCTATAAGGTTTATCAGCTTGAAATAAATTCCTTCTTCCCATAAACTCTGTCTGCTTGGAAGTTCATCCCACCACCCCATTCATTCCAAGCAGTGCTCTTTCTCTAGGAGAGAGGCTCTCCTCCAGCATAGTAGCTCTTATTAGACTACAGTTACTCTAGTTCAAATCTTCCCTCCAGGATGCTGTAGTGGCTTATAAATGTTACTGGCCCTTATTACCTCCTTCTTTTATTGTTTTGTTTATTTTCCTCTGGTTTTACCTCTGTGCCTCTCATTAAAGTCTCTCCATTTGAACTCCTGGGAGTTCTTTCCTTCCTGTTGCAGGCAGCTCCTTGTTTCTGAGACAAACATCCAACCAGACACAGTTGATGGGAAGAAGGGGTTTATTTCAGGCTTACAGATCCAAGGGAAGTTTTACCAGTAGTAGAAGAAGCTGACTCCCTTTCATAGGTCCAAATAGAGAGAAACCACCAACAGCAGTATGAACAGCCAGAGCTCAAACTGCTCTGAAAACACCTAGTAGCAAGGGACTGAAGATCCGCCCCCAAACACACCTTAGGGCTCAACCCCAGGATCTGCCCCCAGTGACACACCCCTCTGTAGCTAGGGGCTAAAGCAGGAAGTTTGAGTTGGGGCTAGAGAGATGGGTCAGCCATTAGGGTGCTTGCCTACAAAGCCTAGCAATCTAGGTTCGATTCCCCAGTGCCCATGTAAAGCCAGATGCACAAAGTGGTGCATGCCTCTGGAGTTTGTTTGCAATAGCTGGAGGCCCATTCTCTTAGTCTATCTCTCTCTTCTCTCTATATCTCTCTGCTTTTGAATAAATTAATAGAAACATATTTTAGAAAATGACCAAGTCTATGGGGCCAAACATTCAGACAAGATTGGGTGTGTTCAGGGTGGTATGGCCATAGGTCAGACATTTAAACGTTCACATTCAAACTACCTTACTCCCAGAACTCAGTTCATGTTTATAGACCTTGAGAATTCTAGCTTGGACATGCCTCAAACCCTTTTAGCTCCTAGGGCTTTTTAGAAACAAACAGGAATCCATTTGTTCTAACTGAACAAAAAAAAAACCAGAGATTAAATAAATCTTCTTAAGTGTCTGAAAGAAATACTGAAAACACACCAATACCTTAAAAGCCATGACTTACAAAGCCTGCTAGAGAACTCTTGTATGCAGGTCTTTGCTCTGGAAGAGAAGAATCTGCAGTGGGAAGGAGATATGCCTCATGAAGACAAGTCTTAAGGTATGAAAAGGGAAGACCCAAGACACTTTCAAGGCTTACCTTCATCATTTCTGAATTTAGCTTCGTCGGAATCGTGGAGAGCAAATCAAGAATGTTAATGATGGCACCCAGGCTCCCAGGAGAGGAGCGGATGCTCTGTTCCTCCTTGCCGGTGCTGAGGGAAAGATCCCTCAGGTATGTAGGGAGCTTCTGGTCCTGTGAGGGGCTCTTGATCAAAGCCTGGTAAAATCAATGAAAATGGGGGCTGGAGAGATGGCTCAGCAGTTAAAGGTGCTTGCCTGCAAAGCCTGATACCCCAGGGTTTGTTTTCCCAGTACCCATGTAAAAGCTAGACGTCCCAAGTGGCACATGCATCTGGCATTCATTTCCAATGGCAGGAGGCCCTGGCATGCTCATTCACGCTCTCTCTTTCACTCTCCCCCTTGAAAATAAATAAAATATTCAAAAAGAAATGAAAACTGTGTTGATTTTGTGATGTAGTCACAGCAAAGCCTTCCATAGCTGTGGTTTCTTTTCCTCTATGCCCATAACGCAGACAGCCATCACAAGATGAACCACTTACTGCATGTGCATGGGTAGGGGTGGGTGGCATGCACGTGTGTGTGCACACAAAGGCCACAGGCTGGTATTGCGTGTTCCCTTCAATCACTCTCCTCCTTATTAAATCCAAAAGCTCACCGATTTGGCTAGTTTAGCCAGCTGATGTTCCCTGGAGAACATCTGTCTCCACCTCCCCAGTGATGAGATTACAGGAGGGTCACCATGTGTGGTAGTTTTGTATAAATATCCCCCAAAAGAATTAAGGTTTTTTTTAAATTATAAATTGTCTCCATCAAGTTCTGGCTAGAGGAAGTGTGTCACCTTGGCCAGATCCTAGGGTTCAGCCCTAAGGTATTTTGGGGGTGGGTCTGGAATTTTAGCTATATATATGCAAAAAGCAGTCTGATCTCAAGTCTGAAGTTCCTTTTGTTAGTTTTGGAGTGTGTTTGCTTGGTGCTGGTGGTGCCCCCCCCCCTCTCTTTCTCTTTCTCTCTCTCTGCTTGCTTCTGTGAAAGGGGGCCAGCCTTTCCTTAACTTCTTCCCCTGGATCTGTTCAGTAAATATTTTCCTCCCCAAAATCGTGTGTGGTTTGGAGATTCATCCCAGCGGTGTGTGACTGACTATGACAGATTTGGTACCAGGAGTGGGGTGATCTGCTGAGATGAACCTGACCATGTGGATTTTGATCTTCTAGAACTTGTGTGCTGGAGGAATGGACATGGACTTGGTACTTGCAGCTGAAGATGCCTTCCAGAGCGGTAAGCCAAGTTTTATGGACTATTCTGGTGAGAATTTAAAAATGCTCAGTGCAGAGAAAATTGCATTTGGAGGCTTGGCTTATAAATTTTCTAAGGGGAAGGAGAGACTGCAGAAAACTTTAATAGAAGTGTGTGCCTGGGCCAAGGGGTGGATGCGTCCTACTGCCCATGCCCAGAGAGTTTGACTAAGGCTAAATTTAAGAAATGGACTGTATGCTTGGCTACAGATATGGGACTGAGATTTAAGATTTGAAGTTGAAAAAAAACCTCAAAGCAAGTTAACTTACTGGCCCAGTGACTCTGCTTGCTTCCGTGAAAGGGGGCCAGCCTTTCCTTAACTTCTTCCCCTGGATCTGTTCAGTAAATATTTTCCTCTCCAAAATCGTGCGTGGTTTGGAGATTCATCCCAGCAGTGTATGAGTGACTACGACACCATGTCCACCTGCCATTTATCTGAGTGCAGCAGGCACTGAACCCCCTTGCCCCAGCCACATCAAGCATTGCTCATTAAACTGTCTGCATACTCCTTAGAATGGAATAAGACTTAAGCCTCACACATAGAAAGGGAAGAGTTAAAAGCTAGAAACAAAGGAAGGATAACCATGGTGGTAGAACGAGGTTAGAATCAGACAATATGCACATGGAAACACATCTGCCCTGCTTTACCTCAGCTCACACTGCACACTAGGAAGGGGACCATTAATCCCTGTTTCATTTTTGTTCATATCTGTTCTCTGGACACAACTATTAAGTGTCTTGATCTGGGTGACAGGTTGTATCTTTTATGTATAATGGTCATTCATCCGTTTTCTTTTTGTATTTTAAGAAAACCTTATGAAATTATTTATTTCTGGAAGTTCTCCTCCCCCCTTTTTTTAAGGCAGGGTCTCCCTCTAGCCCAGGCTGACCTGGAATTCACTGTGTCCCAGGCTGGCCTTGAACTCATAGTGATCTTCCTACCTCAGCCTTCCTAGTGCTGGGATTAAAGGGGTGCACTGATACACTACACCCAACTCCATGCATCCATTTTTGAACCTTCTAATTCCTACTTAAAATTAAGGAATCAACTGAAAATTTGTCTTTTACAGACTTTGGTGTGTGTGTGTGTCTTCTCTGAATGCATAAGTATTTGTTTTACTTGATGGTCTAACTAAAGCCATCTTGCTTTTAAGTTCAATATCTCTACAACCAAGTCAGGAGTTTCCTTAACAATGCATTCTCTTTCTCTTTGTTCTTCTGAGATTCTATAATGCCTAATGTAGTACAAGTTGCATAGCCTGGCCTGTAGTTCAACAGATAGAAGTGGAATAAAGAGATGGAATGTCCCTTTGAAAATGTCTCCAGAGACAAGCATGCTCTAAGCCCTCAGGAGGGCAGCACAGGAAGATGGTGCATTCAAGGCCCATCTCATAAATATGTAGTGAGAACTACTTCTCTCAAGAAGAATAAGAAAGAGAGGTGGAAGAGAATAAGGGAAGGAAGGAAGGAAGGAAAAGAAGAAACAAAGGGGGACGGAAGCAACAAAGGAAAAAGAGAGGGGAGGAAAGAAGGGGGAACGAGAGGGAAAAATGTACCTGAAGGTGGTGGTACATGCCTTTAGTCCCAGCACTCGGGAGGCAGAGGTAGGAGGATCCTTGTGAGGTCAAGGCCAGCTTGAGACTACATAGTGAATTCCAAGTCAGCCTGAGCTAGAGTGAAATCCTACTTCCAAAAACAACAACAATGAAAATGCAAGTAGACATTGAAGCAGTGTATATATTGCAAACACTGTGATCTCTACCTAATCTGTAGTGTGGAAATGGAAGCCAGAGAGTTTATAGGCTTGCTAGGGAAAATGCTCTACCACTGAGCTATACCACAGGGCTTCTCTGCTTCTTGATCAGGATAATTTGAGTCCCTCATACCTCATCCATCAAGGTCCAAGACAAGTTCTATTCAAACAGAACATCTATATCTTAGTGAAAATTAATCAATTTATAATTACCTCAGTGAATTATGCTCTTGACCAAATCAGAGGCCAAGTTCTGATTTGCCTATCTATAATAACAGCAGCTATAATAATGCTTTGCACATAGTAGGTATTTTAATGAATTTCATGCCAGGCAAGAGGAGACACAAAAGATAAGTAGATGAAACACAAATCTACATTCTCCCATTTTCTCGGGTCTTCCTCTCCTCAGGGGTAAGAGGATTTGAACTGGGTGTCCCCATTGCCTGTATCCCAACCAGTTGTATCTTCTGTATTTGTTTATTGCAGCTCATGAAATTTTAGAAGTCTCTAATTTAAATTTGGCATAAAAAGGTCATCTATCTATTTTGACAAAAGGAAAAGATTTCTCTCTGTACATAGCAATAACCTCTGTTTTGGTTTTAAAAAATCAAGGTAAGGCCTTCCTCAAAGGCATAATCTTCCAAGAAGTGAGGAAACTTCAAACCTGTAAAAGCAGATAGCCCAACTATTATTTTATTGAATTTTATTTTTATGGAAATATAATAGCTATTCTAAAATCTGATCACTATTTGCTCTCAAAGGTATTCAAGGGAGCTCAATAAGAAAGGACCATAGCGCTGACCCTTGTAAGCACTGGACACATAGTACTGATAGTCAGGGTTAGCTGCTAAGCCTAGAGCAGAGAACACACACTGGGCTGTCATTGTGTTTGAACATAAGCCTTCTAAAGCATTTCTAGGTTTCATCTTTTTTGGCAGAAAGGACAAGTCAGCTGGGTGTGGCGGCACACACCTTTAATTCCAACGCTTGGGAGGCAGAGGTAGGTGGATCATGTGAGTTCAAGACCACCCTGAGACTACATAGTGAATATGTATATATACATATACATATATACATATACATGTATATATCTACATATATACATATACATAGGTCCCCCTGGGTTAGAGCAAAACCCTATCTCAGTAAAACAAATCAAAACAAACAAACAAAAAAAGTAGCCTCGGGAGCACCACATATCCTCTCGTGGCTGCTGAGAAGTTTGATGAGCCAGTTAGGCTTCCTCACCAAGAGGTCCAGTGAAAGGAAGGGCATGAGGTTCACCTTGGCCAGCTGGAGCAGGCTGTTGATCGGAGCTGAGATGCATCCTCTTCTCTCTTCCTTCCACTGGGAGCCCATGCAGGTGTATGAGGCAATCCCGCCAATGGCGTGGCCAGGGCTCTTGGAAACACTGGAGAACTGGCACATCTTTTGGATGACTTTCCCAGGCTCCCCAACACCGATGATGGGATCCTGGCATGTGATGTTCTGGCCTGCATTGCAAGGGGAAATGAAGAAGACAGCTGAGGATGTCTTTTAGCCCTAAAGAAGAACAAAATGGTGCTTATAGGAAAATGGATGGGACTGGAGAGAATCATATTTAGGTAATTAAACCAGTCTCCGAAAGACAAATATCTTATGTTTTCTCTCCTATGTGGGTCCTAGATTTTATGTAGAGACACAAAAACCATATATATGTATATATATATATATATATATATATATATATATATATATATATATATATATATATATATATATTTATAGTGTGTGTGTGTGATGAAAATAGAAGGATAACTGTCTGGAGAGTCAAAGAGAGCCAACAGGACACAGGTAAACAAGAAAGAAGGGGGTTATGAGGGAAATATGTTCAACATACAAAATATATTTGTATGAAAATGTTTTTATGTAACACGGTACCACATATAATGAATATATATATAAACATATTTTAAAAGAACTAAATGCAGAATAGAAAATTCAAGACTAATGGTTACAGATTTTCAAAAGATGTTGGACATTCTTTATCCCAAAGCCTGAAATCCAAAGTATTCTAAATTCTGAATATTTGTCCAAAGCCCCAAGTAGAAAATTCTACACTTTGAGACTTGTTCCATGTGGTAAAATGTATTCTTTCATTTTTGATTTGCTGATGGTTGCCCTTGAGTATGCTAGAAAATGCTGTGTCAATGAGCTGGTTGCCCCGCCCCTGTCAAAAATCACCAAAAAGGATATACAAAACTTTTTAAAAGGGGCAAGACAAAGCTCCCTTCTGCAGTCTGCACTTGATTTTCCTACAAGACTGATTCCTCTATGGCCAATCCCCAGGAATCTCTTCTTGTCTGAGGGGCAAGCCTAAACCAGGAAAAGTGACAAGACCTTGATATCTGCTTATTCAAATAAAAGATACTTTATTAACCAGGAATCTGTTTTAGTTTGTTTGCACATATTAATTATACATGATAAGGGTTTCATTATGACATTTCATATATGTATATAATGTGGTTTGATCATACTTCCCCTTCCCCGCTACCCCATCCTCCTACCATCCCCTCCTACTTCTACAAATCCCTTCCTCTCTCCAACTAGTCCCTCTTCTACTTTTCTAAAAAATATTTATTATTTACATGCAGAGATAGAGAGAAAAGAGAGAGAGAGAGAGAGAGAGAGAGAGAGAGAGAGAGAGAGAGAGAGAGAGAGAGAGAATAGGTGTACCAGGGCCTCTAATCATTGCAAATGATCTCCAGATGCATGTGCCACTTTGTGCATCTGACTTTATGTGGGTTCCCGGGAATTGAACCCAGGTCATTGGGCTTTGCAGGCCAGCGCCTTAAAGGCCAAGCCATCTCTCCAATCCCCTCTTCTACTTTTATGTCTTGTTTTGTCTGTGTGACTCAGTGAGTTGAATTAAGGTTGCTTACAGGGTCTTGGGCGAGTGGTTATTTGGTCAACTTAGCAGTGAAGAAAATACTTATATTTTCTTGGGTGAGGGGTTATTGATCTTGGGCGAGGGAGTGTTTATAGCATGGGCTACACCACTGAAGAAAGTATCTCTTCCCTCTCCCAGCACCTTGGGTGCTATCAACGGGGTCCTCAGAGGACTGGGATCTCATGAGCTCTTTCCTGCTAATGAATGCTAATTATCTCTAACTCCTCAGGAAGGGTTTAGGGCTCATGAGCCACTCCTGCCTCCATGACAAAATGTTGTCAGGCTCAATCCTTGGGCACCAACTGTGTCCTGGTTGGAAAACAGTGCTTCACAAAACTCCGCCTCTTCCTGTTTACCAGAGATCTTAAGGATATAATGCCTTCCTGCATCTGAGCCCATTATCAACACGCAAGCACTCAGACAGCCTGGAGGACAGAGCTATGAGCCTTCCTCAATCAGGCTTGTTACTGGGAAGAGCTCAGTATCTCTCGGCCCTTCTGATGACCAAGGAGGGCTGCAGTAACCACACGTTCATCTAGAAGGTCATGGGCAGCTCGGCTTGGGGGTGACAAAGCAGGTGCCCGCTCTTGTCATAAGGCTTTATCTCAAGAAACAAGCACTTGTGAGGACACATTCCCTTTGATATGACTTCAAAGCAATCTCAAGGGCACATAGATACTGGCCACTCCTATCTGCAGTGAACACTTAACCTCCCAGGCTCAGCTAAAGAATGACTCAATCCACCAGACGTTCTCATCACTTCCTCCCCACCTACCAGCAGTTGAGTTAAACCTTAACAGCAGCACTGATAGCATTTTCAATTCCATCTGTTTATCTCTCTCCTAGGCTTGAGGCCAGAGAACACGACTTTGTTTTTCAAATCCCCCATGGTTAGCCCAAGGCCTGCCACAGTGAAGGTGCTGAATGTATAGATGAATGAATGTATGAATGCATGAATGAATCCCTGCACCTGATTATAAGATTTTAAAAAGTAATTGAAGAGCTGGAGAGATGGCTCAGCTGTTAAGGTGCTAGCCTGCAAAGCCTAACGACATAGGTTCAATTCCCCAGTACCCAGATGCACAAAATAACACCTGAATCTGGAGTTTGTTTACAGTGGCTAGAGGCTCTGGCACAACCATTCTCTCTTTCTCTTTCTCTCTCTCTCTCTCTCTCTCTCTCTCTCTCTCTCTCTCTCTCTGCTTTCAAATAAATAAAATAACAAGAAAAGAATTTTTAAAAACCTAATAGAAGTCATTGAAAATGTACTCACCAGGAATCAAAGACAGTTTCATAGTTGGGCTCTGGACTGAATGATTAGCAGCATTGGTAAAGTGACAAATCACCTCAATGTCTTCTGGACAGCGGGGAACTGTGCTCGCTGGGAAGTGATATTTGTAGCACACTTGCTTTCCATTAACTTCTTTTACTAAAGACAGAGTTAGTGAGAATATGAATTCACGACATGAGTATATAAAGTATCCACAATTGGGGCTGGAGAGATGGCTCAGCAGTTAAGGCGCTTGCTTGTAAAACCTAACAGCCTAACAGAGGCCCTGGTGTGCCCATTCTCTCTCTACTTACAAACAAATAAATAAAAATATTTTTAAAATATTTACCAAAAAAACTATAAAAATTTTCAGGCTGTCCTAATATTAATAAACTTGCCCCAGCTTTTCCCAGAAAAATGTGTCACCTTCATTTTTCATGTGGCTTCACATATTTATGTGAAACTATCCTCTGGTCCACATTTGCATGTGTGTTAACCAAGACTCTGCCTCTACTCTTCCTGATTCCAAAACTTTTGCCGGTAGCAGGCTCTGTGCAGTGAGCGCATCCTTCTGCACCACTGGTAGGTTTATAACCCCCATAGGCTCCTGTGGAGAAAGTGCCTGTGCATCCACCTTGTATCTCCCTGGGCTCAGCCGGTTGCTGGCACAGAGAAAGCACCATCCACATGCGTGCTGGCCAGGGTGTGACAGTCAGGTGTCTGTAGGGACCACCCCTCCCCTTCCAGCCCCTCCTCTTGAATGGGAGATGTCTAGTTAGAGCTACAACCTAGGTGCTAAAACTGATTGGTCAAATATAAACCAATCAGCTGCCTCTCTGACTCACCTGGGGAGGACTTAAAACTAGCTTCCCTAGAGGAAGTGGGCCCTCTTCCCCCACAAGGCAATGGAGTAGAAAGACTGCTGACCCAGGCCTCAGTGAGGTAAGGCCTGTACCTCTAGTCCAGCTGATGGCTGGGGTAGGGGGGCAGGCTCCAGACTTCTTCTCTCATGAATCTCTCTTCTCATAAAGGGAGCTTTCTGTTAGCTTTTCTTGGGCTCTTTATTTAATTAAATACTATAAGTTTGTTAACTCTCTGACATGAATTCTCCCCACACTGGTAGCGGGAGAACTCTGTAACTTCCCACATGGTGACTGGGAAATTTCCCCATCCAACTCCCCTTTTCTTAATTTACTAAATTAGAATAAATGTGTAATTAAAATTTAACTCTGTCCCTGTGTACAATTCTTTGGCATTAGAGGACAAGAACTTGGAGTAGGAGGAGGGGGAAGGGAGGATTCCAAAACTCTCTCTCCCCCCCCCTTGCTTACGAATATTAATTATCAGCAACCCATATCAAGGGAATGCTGAAGTACTGGCTCTTTAGCCTCCTACCATGCCACCTCCTTGAAACATTCCAATTTTTATTGGGGTCCTGTATTTCTGAACGTCTATTGTTTTGGTAATCTGTAGTATTCTTTAGGATATTTAGTGATATATACGTTGCCTTTTATAACATAGGCCCTTATGGATATTAAAATATATGCCTAGCTGGGCATGGTGACGCATGCCTTTAACCTCAGTGCTCGGGAGGCTGAGATAGGAGAATTGTGAGTTCAAGGCCAGCCAGACTACATAGTGAATTCTAGGTCAGCCTGGGCTAGAGTGAGACCCTACCTCAAAAGGAAAAAAAAAAAAAAAACAAGCCTAAATTCTGCCTACTTTTCATTGCTTGTTAAGCTGCCTTATATTGAACAACTCCATAAACATAGCTATTGAAGGATTAACAAGCTTGAAAGGTATCTTCTCTTGATATTTGAAGTTGTGAGCTCAAGTCTGGTTGAACTGAACCTCTGGGAGTTCTGAGGGACCAGGATACATTGAGGATACAACTTATAAGAAAGGATTTGAATTTTATTTATTTATTCATTCACTCATTTTGCCAGATGACATCCAATTGACTGCTTTTAGCTAATTATTCTTCAGTTTAGAGTTCTTAAATCAACACACAGTGTAAGTTGCAGGTCCCTAGCTGGGTGAGGATTGGACAGGGGAAATTGTTGCCCACCCAGAAATGAGGACAAACTCTTAACTCTGGCAGATGGATTGTTTTTCTGCCCTATTCTTTTACAGAACATGTCATCCTCTGAAGTTTTGTCACTGTGTCAGGGTTGGGGCTGTGAGGAGTGTCACACAAACCCTGCTTAGTGAGCAAGGTCTCTCTTTTATACCCTCTGGAGACTTCCAGGTGTGGAATCTGATATTGACTAATACCTCACAGCCATTTTCATTTCCTCTGTGGTTTTGACACTTGGTTTTTCCTCTCTTATTTTCTCATTGACTGAATTATGCATTTAGAGGTCTCACTGTTTCATGTTATAAAAAAGGAGGGATTAGCAGAATATCTACTGTGGAGATGAAGGAAATCCTATGAGTATCTAATAACACTGTTTCAACAACTCCCACTAAAGAATGGGATCCACCTTTTTGCTTCAAACCAATGAGTCATCACCACTCACATACCAAAAGCAGAAGCCCACAAAGGCTCATGGAATTTTATTCTGTAACATTTTACATTTATCAACAGCCTCTGTGACTCATTTTGTTGTTGTTATTTTGTTTTTGTTTTTGTTTTTTTTTGAGGTAGGGTCTCGCTCTAGCCCAGGCTGACCTGTATTCACTATGTAGTCTCAGGGTGGCCTCAAACTCATGGTGATCCTCCTACCTCTGCCTCCTGAGAGCTGGGATTAAAGGTCTGTGCTACCACGCCCAGCTGTGATTCTCTTTTTGTTCAGCACTGAGGATTGAATCCAGTGGCCACGGGTCCTGCACCTGCTAGGCAAGAACACCACCGAACTCCATCCTTAGTGTTCTTGTTACTTCTGATCATGAGACTGAGTCTCACTACATTGTAGGCTTGCCCTGAACTCCCACTGTAACCCAGGAAGCCCTGGAGCTTGGCTCCTCCTGCCCTGCTTGGAATTACAGACCTGTACCACCAGGCCGGGCTCAGTCTCTGGGATCCTTGATCTCTACTAGAAGAGCAAGAGTTCCCATGGATGAAACAACATCCAGTCAGCATCTTACCAGCAGGAAAGGACATGGAATCCACTTGAAATGTCACTGTGTAATCTTCATCCTCCTCTACACAGCACTGGAAGTGACGGAAACCTCCACAGAGACCACTAGCTTCCAAAGGATCGACCATAATGTCTGACTCCAGAGGCAGGGGGTGAACGGTGACATCTTTGGTGGCGATACTGTATGAATTCTTGTGTCTAAAAATGCAGTGGTAGGTTCCTGAGTGAAGGAAACAAAATTGAGATGTTATGAAGTCAGTGCTCCTTAAAGGTTAGGAAGAGACTTAGCTGTCTCTGTGAATCCTGGGTAAGGGCCCACCCCATGTCTCCCTGGACACTGGAGGAGCAAAGACTTGATTGACTTCCCTCCTGGCTTCTGGTAGAGAAGGTGATTTGGTTAGAATACTCAGAAGTGGGCTGGGGAAACAGTTGAGTGGGTAAGCATGCTTGTTACCCAAGGATGAGGGCCAGGGAAGGCCTGAGTAACACTAGTGAGTTGTGGGGAGGGAGAAGGTATCACACACAGGTCAGCCAATCTCACCCCAAAAACAACAACAAATGGCTGCCCCAGGTTCAGTGAGAGACTCCATCTTAAGGAAATATGCAAAGAATGTAGATGAGGACATTAAACATTTGTCTCTGGCTTCTATATCCTGTGTGCACATCTGTACACACTCATGAGCACAATTATACCTATACATACCCAAACACAACCACATCACACATGCTACCACATGCCAAAATTTATAAAAGAATACTCAAAACTACTCAGAATGTCACACCCCACATCAGTGGCCACTTGAAAATTTTCTTGCCAAACTGCAGCAAAGTTATTGCAGGAATTAAAAATTAGACAACAAGAGCTTACAGCATCTAAAGCAGCATGACATCTATTATAGCCAAATGCTTCACCAACAACCATTGTACATTTTGTTTCATCCACTACCATTTCTTGGTGATGTTATTACTGACTTTTACAAAAATATGCTTTTGGATATATCAAAAATAATCATCAGGGGTTTTTATTTTTAAATATCTATTTATTTACAAGTCAAAAAATATATATTTATACATGTCTGTGTGTGTAGAGACAGAGAGAAAGAGAGGGAGGGAGGGAGGGAGAAAGAGAGAGAGAAAGAAAGAGAGAGAGAGAGAGAGAGAGAGAATGAATGGGTGCACTAGGGCCTCTAGTCACTGCAACTCCAGAGCATCTGGTTTTATGTGGGCACTGGGGAATCCAACTAGGGTCATTAGGCTTTGCAGGCAAATGCCTTAACCTCTGAGCCTCCAGCCCAGGTGTTTGTTTGTTTTTACCATGGGTGGTTTGAAAACTTCTATGTATCTAGGTTACCTAGACAAATCTGAGGGTTCTTTCTAATATCTAACATTTTACTCCCAGACTTTCTTTTGGAAATTTTTGGGTTCTTTCTATGTCTGAAGAGCTAAACATTGACTCCCAAGCTTGCACTGCTCATATCAAGTTAAATCGCTTATCCAAGGTTAGGAGTGAAATCAAGTTCCAAGGCAGAACCCCAAGTGTTTCTTCCACAACTAAGGAAGGAGGTGTGGATAATGGAGGTGCTGAGACACATTTGTTCTTGTCTCTGATCCTCAGTTTTCATGTCTGCAAAACGGAAGAGTAATTTATGTCTTCCCCATCAATCATGTGAGAAGAGAACAGTGATGTCTTCCCCCAAAGGACCATCATATCTTGTGAGAATAGAGGTGGAGTCTTCCCCAAAGGGATATTGTATCATGTGAGAAGAGCAATTCATGTAACGTAGCCATCACATACACATCAAGACAGACCTTCATAGAAACCATCACTGGTGGTCCAGCGCCAACAGTGACTCACCATTCCACTCCCGGGTCGAGGTCTTCACTGTCAGTATTGACTCGGCTCCATCAGGATACCTCCTCGTGGTAAAAAACCTTTGATGTATTTTAATTCCAGCTGAAGTGTTCCAATATACCTCATCAAAGTTACTCACATCACTGATGCATTTTATAGAAAAGCTTTGTCCCTCAGAAACACAAATTGGGTCCGGGGTTATTGTTAAGTTGGCTGAAAGAACACAGGCAAAACAGACAAGACAAAACCAACAACAGATCCGGGATTTAGTCTTTCTGATGACATTGACAGGTGAGTGAAATTTAAGACACAGACAGCAACAGGGACCGTCCTGAGCCTACTATTGTCAACGTGGGATTGGTACCTGGCTGCTCCTGGGGTTTACTCGAGTCTAGGCTGTAGCCGGTGGTGCTCTGAACTGTACTCACTTCCATCACATGCCTTAGGACCTCGTGCACTTCCCCTTTGTGGCTGGAATTATCTCCTGATGATTAGCAGGGCAAAAGGTTGCAAACTTAGGGGTGTTGACTTAACCCAAGCTCCCCTCCAACCTCCACTGTGACACCTCAAGAGAGAAGAAAGTGCTGGGCTCTTGCCAACTTCCTCATCCACTCCAAAATACTCTTCCATCACACCGCCTTATGTCTTGGAAGGCAGCTAAGCTTACCACTAAACCGCTCACTGCATTGCATCTTAACGTCTCTCTTTCTGCATCTTTCCTTCATAAACATGGGTGTCCTCAAGGGCAGCCTGGTGCTTCTACAGCATTCTTACCAGTTGGTGCTGGATCTAGTATACAGTTGGGGCTTAATCAATGACTGAATTCTGGAAGGGTCTTTTCAGTAGGAGATCAGAGAGTTTATTACTCAAACAATTATACTTGGACTGTCCCAGGCAAACTAGGATATATCATGATGTAATTATAGTGACATCACTGTAACAATATATATACTTCTACAACTAAGATTTACAGAATGCAATTAATTATACATTTGTTTCTCTTTCTGAGAAGTTCCTCATATATTTATGAGAAATTATTTATTGGAAATGTTTGAGCTGGAGAGATGGCTCAGCAGTTATAGGTACTTGCTTGCAAAGCCTGCTGGCCGGGGTTCAATTCCCCAATAAAACCACATGTACAAAGTGGCGCATGTGCCTGGAGTTTGTTTGCAGTGGTTAGAGGCCCTGTTCCATCAATTAATATCCTCTCTCTCGCTCTCTCTCCCTCTTTCTCTCCCTCTCTCTCTCCTTGCAAATAAATAAAAATATTTTTAAAATAATAAAATGTCTGTGAGACCATTGCCTGTCTAAAAACCCCACTGTGATTTTCTCCAGTTCTCTTTGCATCCCTGGGAGCAAATCTTTCACATGATTGACATTTCAAAATGCCGTTCACTTCACACCTTTATCCCACTGATATTGTACACTTAGCTAGCCAGTGTAGCACATGGCATAGTGTGACCCTCCCAGGACAGGAGGACATGTGCTGGCTTTAGGGATGTGGAAGCACAGAAAGAAAAGCCTCCTGGGGCCATGATCCTGTTTTCTTGATTCTCAAAAGGCTGCCAACCAGGTGATTTTTAGCAGAGGTTAGTTAACCAGGCCACCAAGACAGGCCCGGGTGTGTTACCATTCTCAGTCTGGAAGGGGAATCGGTGTATCTGAACATCTTATTGCTCTGGACCTGGATGAGGTCCTGGGTGCTGTGAGCACTTAGTAGTTTTCTGTACTGAGAGCTGCTACGCACTCCCATTTGCACGGATGAAGCAGGTTCACGCCAACCTAATGTTGATCTTTGTTCAAATGCCTGGTCCAGTAGCAGAACACCTACATATGAGGTGCAGACATGGCTCTTAACCACCCTGTCTCTAAGCTTTACAAACTGGGCTTGAGGCGATAGATAAGTATTAGACTTGTGGAAGGCAGCCCGAAAGACATTTTTGCAGGGATGGGTGAGACTGTAATGCTTTTATCTGAGGAGAAATGACGCTTCCACAGGCCTCATTAACTGAACTGTGACAGTACAAACATTTGTTCCAACTGTACAATGCTAACAAGTGATGGATAATTAAAGCTTTCTGCAGCATTATTTTTAGAATGGGTAAAATGGGACAAGAGGGGTTTGGTGATGGAGGGAAATGGAAGGAAGTGAGCAAGGCTATTGGAATGCAAGGGGGGAAGACTAGAATGGTGGGAGGGAAAGGGGTACTTTGTCATGAACTCAATGACAACAGCAGTAACCTGATGGTGAAATGATATTCCCATCCATTTGCTTCCTGACCAGGACAATGCAATTCCCACAAACACTCCTTCCCACCTCCACCCCCTCAGTTCTAAAAGCGATTTTATAAATGGCACAGGGGGAGACATCTCCTAACATGGACCCCACTTCTAGGGAAAGCCCAGGTTTCTGTTGTCCAGAGATAATCCCAGTCCACATAGAGCTAAAGCAGCTAGAGAAAGAGTCCTTACCCACAGAGATGAATGTCACAGCTATGTTCTTACTGCCTCTGGCTCCGTAGATGCTGACGAACTCACATGTATAGGTGACCGTTGTCCCAGATGACCCGCTGGGGCACTGGGTTCCATCGGCCTTAAGAGTATACGTGCTGCAACTGGACTCTAGGTCTGTTTCTGTGTTTCCTGCAATGACATAAGCAGAGACTGAATGGGTGAAAGTATGTTTGGTGGAAGCTTCAACTTTCTGCACTCTGTTTCCCTTCCCAAAGCACTCTGTCCCTCCTGTACCTTCCTTCCCACTCCTAGGAATATCACACCCTCTAAGCCATCTTTACCTCTTGCCCAGAGTTCTAGAATATATCTGTGCCCGATTATCTCCCCCCTCCAGTAATCAGTTTCTCTCCTCCCACTGCCTGTTCCCATGCTATCCCAAGACATTCTTTCAACCATTGTTTATCTTTCAAAAATGGGATATATCTCAGTCAGTAGAGTGCTTGCCTCCTGAGCATGAGGGCCTGGGTTTGATCCCCAAAACCCAGGCAGGGTAGTGAGCCCTTGTAAGCTGCTAGCTCTGGAGAGGTGGAGAGAGATAGACCCCTGGGGCTCCCTGGCTATCCAATCTAGCCAAAAAGGTGAGCTCCAGGCCAGTGAAAGATCCTGTCTCAAAAAGAGGTGGAGGGCTGGAGAGATGGCTCAGTGGTTAAAGGTGCCTGCTTGCAAAGCCTGACATCCCAAGCTCAATAGCCTGGTACCCAAGTGAAGCCAGATGCAAAAACTGACATATGCATCTGGTATACCTTCTCTCTGTCCTCTCTCTTAAATAAATATTTAAAAGACAGATTTTTTTTTAAAAAAAGAAAGAAGTGAGGAACAAACTTAGGAACAACACCCAAGTTTGCACATTGCACACACAATGAAAGACAAAGAAAGGTATCTCTTGATTTATGCCAAAACAAATGGATCCTTTCTAGCTGTGGCTGATCAATGATATTTTAAATACTCTGACTGACATGTAACCAACTTTTCTCATTAGTTCCCAAATGGCTGGCTGTTCAAATCACCAACCAGATTTTCATTTTCTTCCACCTTGATGAAATCATTACCTACTCCCTAGGCCTTTCCTCCATCCATCCTTTGAAAGACACTTCCTATCCCTCCAGGACGGCATTCCATACTCCATGTGAGCCTTTCTCTCAGGGTCTTTAGTCTTCCTTGTGGTTCCCTCAGTTCAGCCACCATATACACTCAAGTCCTCCCTTCCGAAAAGACCTTCCCCAGTGCGACATTTCCTCCAGCCTCTCTGCCCACCCCCTCTTCTCCTCTTCACCCAGGTTGCTGGGGGGGGGGTCACCTGTATCTTTACGATTGGCCTTCATCAACCTCTACTGTTCCAAGCATACCTTCAGGGCTAACAGGGACCTCTTCTCTCCAAGGGCTTCTTGGCATGCTACCACCTTCTTCAACCCCAGATCCTTCCCTTTTCTTTTCTTTCCTCCCTCCCCCTCCCTTGCCTCTGGACTCTTTCCTAGGTTCCTTTGCTTAGGTGTAGTCGTTCCCTAGGACATGGTTTCTCCCTCAGGACCAGCCCTTGCCTCCTTCCTCATTCATTTTCCACTCTCACCAGGCAATGTCATCCACAGCTAGGGCCCTACTACATACTAGAGAGCTTAGATGACTTTCCACACCGAGAGAAACACCCTTGCTGGAAATTTTAGAGGTAAATTCCCAAGTGTTGATTTGACACCTCCAGTACCTCCAGCTCAACACGTGCAATTTGTTTATTTCCACAGCCCAAACCCACACAGCCACTGTTTCCTCTCTGCCATTACCTCTCTGTCATCCTTAATTATTGCATTTCCTCACAATGTAGCTCCGCTCACTTATAAAAAAGAAAAAAAGAAAAAAAGAAAAAAAGAAATCTTTACCCAGAACTCTGGAGGCAGAGGTAGGAAGATCACCATGAGTTCAAGGCTAGCCTGAGACTCCATAGTGAATTCCAGGTCACATAGATTAAAGGGAGGGAAATTTTTAGATGGGAGACTAAGACAGATTTCAGAGAAGAGGAGTATCGAAAGACAGGTTTTTAATAGAAATGGGGCTGTGGTTCTGAGGTGGGTCCTGTGTGTGTGTGTTCTTCATTGTTAAGCTGTTTGGGGGGGGGGAGAGCTGGGTTCAGGATGGGAGGCGAGTAAGTCATGTAGGATCCTCATCTTCTACCCTCTCCCCCACCTCCTCCCCCCCCCATAGGGCTAGAACAGCTCCTTTGTGGTCAGATATGCTTTCAGCCTGGGCGATTTTATATCCCTACAGGATATTTGGCAGTGTTGGGAGAGATTTTTCATTCTTGTATTTGGGAATCCTCCTGTATTTAGTGGAATCGAGCAGGTATGCTGTTAAAATCATACAAAGCACAGGGCAGCTCTCATCACTGAGAGCTTTCTGGCCCAAAATGTCAATAGTACCAAGGTACAGTGTGACAGTTTCAGAGGAGCTCCATAGACCCCTCCCCTTGAGTGGGAGGTGTCTCTAGCCAGAGCTCAAACCTACATGCTAAAACTGATTGGTCAGGTATAGACCAATCAGCTGTCTCTCTGGCTTACCTGGTGGAAGTTTTTAAAAGGTCACTAAAACAAAGTCCAGCCTCTTCTTCCCTCCACATGGTGTCCTAGGAGGAGGACTTCTGAGTTTTTGGGCCTTAGGAAGGGAAGGCCTTCCCCTCACTCCAGCCTAATGGCTGGGGTGGGGGTGGGGCTCAATATCTTCCCACATGAACCTTTTTCCTCATGATGGGAGCCCTCTGTTATCATTCCTTCTTCTGCTTGTTTGGCTGAACAGCAGAGATTTTGTTAAAACCTCTCCCACATGTTCTCTCCACATGGGTGGCTGGAGATCTCTGTAACTTCTCATTTTCCTTTAAATAAAGTCTCCCACTATACTTTAACCTCTGGTTGTCTATGATTTTAATTCTTTAAGTTTATAGACAAGGATTTGGGTACTTCTTAAATTTTGAGGTGCATTGGAGTTTTGCTGAGTGTTATCTAAATTCTCATCCCCAGCTCAGCCTCTACAACAGAAACGCTCAGTTAGGCAGCTATGTAAGACTTTTCTAGGAGAAGGGGTTCTACGGTTAAGTCAGAAAGCACTGTCAATGAAAGCACAAAACAGAAGCAGGCAGGGTTCTTACATTACTTACAGGGAAAGTGATGGCAACCCTCCCCCCCCCCAAAAAAAAGATAGTAAACTCAGAAAGAAAAAACAGCCTCCAGAAGACATCAGGCGCCTGAGTCACTCCAGGTCCTGCAGGGAAGGAACCGGATGTAGGTAACAGGCTTCGCTTTCCTTTCTAGAGAAGAGAGGGTACACAATGACAAGCCTGATGCCCAAGGTTCCATAATATCCTAGACCCTTCTTTATAAAATGGTGATCATGGTAGCCACTTGACAAGACTTTCTGTGTGTGTGTGTGTGTGTGTGTGTGTGTGTGTGCGCGCGCGCACGCGTGTGTGTGCACATGCCATAGGACATCTATGTGAAGGGCAGAGGACAATCCTGAGGTGTTGGTCCTCTCTTCCACCTTCGTGTGGAACAGGTCTCTCTGCGAATCCCAGGCTAGCTGGCCCATGAACTTTAGGATTCCCTGACCGGCCTCCATTGCCGTGGGTGTGTCAGTATTGCAGATCCATGCTTTACTGGTTCAGGCTCTTTGTGGCTTCTGGGGGCTAAAATCCATTTCAGGCTTGCACAGCAAACATCTTTAACCACTGTGCCATCTCCCCAGCCCAACTTTCCATGTTTTATAATGGAGGTAAAATACAAAAGAAGATAAACATAAGATAAAATCTGGCATAATAGCCAGCACTCAGGAGGCAGAGGTAGCAGGGTCGCCATGAGTTCAAGGCCACCCTGAGACTACAGAGTGAATTCCAGGTCAGCCTGGGCTAGAGCGAGACCCTACCTCGAAAAACCAAAAAAAAAAAAAAAAAATCTGGCATAATAATTTAAGCTAATGAATCCCTTACAGAATATCCTTAAAGGTCACAATAGCCTGAAGGAATATCCTCACTTCCCCTAAGTGTGGTGATAGATGTTATTTTTCTTGTAGTTGAGATTTTCTCCCATTTCTCATCACTTGCTTTCTCTCTCAGCCCATTCCAGAGGTCATGCATTCAGTTCCTAATGAATGCTTTGGGGTGAACTATTTTGCTAGAGTTCTTCCTATGACCGGGAAAAACGGGTGCTAACATGACATGTGACATTGGGAGGGAAAACGCTGGAAAGTGGGAAGCAGGAGGGGGGACAGAGAAAGGGCTGGGTTCAGAACAGATGCCCAGTTCATCAGTGAAGCCATAGTGCATGTCCCTGGGAGGCAAGCCCGGGGGGCAGGAAATCCCATTGTTAGTGCAGCCTTGCTGCGCTAGGAATGTTGGCTGCTGGGTCACCAGAGAGAGGTCCCTGAGCACCTGCACAGCCCACTTCCTGGTTCCTCTGCAAGAGGGCAAGGTTGTCACCTCTCTGATGAGAGTTGAAAGCTCCTTCATCAGAGCCACAGGAATTGTGCAAGGTCCTTCTCCGACTTGCAGTTCCTTCAGGATGCCCACACCACCTTTCCCGGAGGAAGTGACTGACTGTCTCATGTGTTAACAAATGTGGCCTCCATCCTGAGGGGATGAAAGCTACAAGTGACATGTGACTTGAAAAACAGATGGGCTCAGCAAAGTTTGCATGTCAACCATCTTTCTATTTATTTTGAAATAAAGCCACCACAGTCCAATAGCCAATGAGTTCTCTGTAACATGAACTCTTACTACACTTAGAGCTATAGTTAGTTTAAAGACATTTTTCCTTTAATGGTTGTGATTCTATATAGCTTCTAGGTAGAAAATACTCTTCTATCCAGACTGCCAGACCAGTTCACTCCAGAACTGGCTCACCAGGATGGATAAGATGGTCAAGACAATGGAGACTCCAAATGCCCTTTTAAACTGTGACCACCTATTACTATGCATCAAGATAAACTGGAGGGTTTATCTTGAGAAGGGAAGAAGGGAAAATAAACATTCTGGAACTGCAGGTCAGATCTCATTGAAAATAAAAGCAAATGCTGGAGATGTCTTAGCAGTTAAGGGAATTTCTTTCTCAAGTTTGAGGGGGCCCGAGACTTGAATTTCCTGGGCATGGCCACCATGTGCCTGCAACCCAGTTCCACAAAGGGGAGCAGAGACTATCCCCCCAACTCATGAAAAATAGCAAGCTCTAGTAAAATCCACCTTGTATAAAAATGGGAAGAAGAGTGGTGGAGTGGGACACCGGATGTCCTGCTCCAGCAACACAGAAAAGCACCCATTGCAGCAAGTATACAGGGTGCCAAAAGGGCACACACATGTATATACACCACTTCTCTCTCTCTCTCTTTCTCTCTCTCTCTCTCATACACACACACCCCATAACATGCACACACAAGCAAAAAAAAAAAAAGAAAAGAAAAATGGGTTAACAGAGAAATATATAATATTTGGCAGCCCCCTAAAGACTGGTGTTTTATGAAAGCTTATAACTAAGGTCTCCAGTTCCCTGGCAGGCAGAGGTGTCACGGGGGATGAATTCTGGGGGCTAGCCCTATGGTGTCACTGGGAGCAGATCTGATTTCCAGGCCAAAAGATGTTTGAGCTCTGGTTTTTCTTGCTTGCGGCCTCATGGTTTCTCCCTCTCTGCTTGGATTTGTAAATGACAGCCAGCCTCTTCTGTCATTCATGGAACTTTCCCCTGGAGCTATAAACTTGATAGAGATCCCTTCCTCCCCTAAACTGTGCCTGGTTTGTACGTTCATCCCAGCATTGTGAAATAGACTACAACACATGGAGATGGAAAATACTGACATCTAGAAGTGAATAACCCAAGAAGACACAGAAATGAGAAGTCAGTAGTAATGTCATTTTTACCTCTTTCCTGAGGATGGAGGGTGGAGAGGAAAAGGTAGAGTAAGGTTTTGTCTACAGGTGGTGGATGGTATGGACCTGAGTAACTAGGATCACTTCCTCTCTGATCTCCTTTGGGGACTTTTATATTTCTTTGTAGACCTGTCTATCTCCAAGCTGCTTTGTGTCATTTTCTAATCACACTTGATTTTATTTTTGAAGAGATCTGACCTGAAGTTCCCCACTTTCCAGTTTATGCTCATGAATAATCCTAAACAACCCAAGCCTGATGCTCACATGCATTGAGTTTTGGAGTTTTGTTGTAGACTGGTTATGCTAAAGCCGCCATCAAAACTAGTGCTTCTTCATAGTTTGAAGTCCAGAACAAAGAGCCACCAGACATTTCCCCTCTCTTCCCGTCATAGCTTTCATTTTTCCTTGGCCAGGAGATAAGCAAAGGTCAGTCTTACCTAGAATGTTTATTTTCCCTTCTTGCTTCCATTCAATTCTGCTCCAGTTTGCAACATTCTCACTGCAGCAATTCAGTGATATGGGGTTATTGTCACACACCACCTTCCTTTCATCCTTGGCTAAAATGCGAATGGGTGTCACCTCTATCTTTTTGGCGGCCCCATATTCAAAAATATCCAGTATCAGTTTGCAAGCATATTCACCTGCCAAGAATATATAGAAATATTAACTATCGCCCCAAATATTCATGTTATTAGGTCAATAGAATAGGAGAAAAGATCTCTCAGACAAACAAAATTGTCTTTGAGCTGCCTCTCAGGGTAGAAACTCCAGGTGGAGAATCACCAGCCCAAAAGGTGACTTGTCTTTGTATTAGAGAAAGTATAATTGTTTATTTACAACATTATAGGTAAAAAGTTCAAGCAGCAGATGACTAACTAAAGAACTTAAAGTGAACATATTTTCGGGGAAGACATATCTATCTACCATCACAGTTATAGGTAAAAGGTTTGGTTAACAGGTAACTAATTAGGGAGCTTAAAGAAAGGACATCTGGGGATTGATTCTAAAAGCTAATCTCCAGGGCTGGGAGATAACTTAGTGGTTGAAAGTGTTTGATTATGCAAAGCCAACCAGCCATGATTTGATTCCACAGTACACACAAGAAGCCAAATGCACACAATGATGCATGTACCTGTAGTTCATAAATAGTATCAAGAGGCTGTGCGTGGGCCCACTGTCTCTCACTCTCTTTCTCTCTCTCTCTCTCTCAAATGCAAATGAATAAATAATATTAAAAAATAAAAAATGAAAGCTATTCATTGAAGTTTTTACCTGAAAGAGAAAATGGACTTATCCTATCTAAAGAGTTGACAGGGAGAAATTAGCAAAGAATTCTACCTGTATTGCATGCAGAGGTTCAGAGAAAAAAAAAAAAACACATATGGCCAACATGTGAGCCTTTTAAGCAGAGCAGAACAGCTGAGAATATAAAAAGACAGTTTAGATAACATTAATGAAATGTATCTCTTCCTGGGGATTAGCACCATGCCAACAAGGCAGATGTAGTGAGGGTTAAAAGTTTAACTCTGAATCCTGACATTCTACCAAAGACAGCAGTGTCTCCCAGAGCATCCTTTGCAACACATCCCAGACATGGCCCAACTGTCACTCAAGGAACATGTGAGAAGTGCTAATCCATGCAAGTATGTCTGATGCCAGGGGGTAAAGAGTAGAGAAAGGATACACTCCGGGATTTTGCTGGTAAGAAACAGGCATAGGATTGAAAGAAGTAGGAAAGAAGAATGGGTGATCCTTGGAGAATCAGAAGATCATGGGCGATTCTGGCCTCTTATTTAAGCCTGTGATAGATCAACATGAACAATGTTAGGAGTGACCCACGTGTCAACAGCCCTTGCACAGAAAATAAAGATGGCCTTGTTGACATCTAGCTTAAAATAGAGTTATTAAAAAACGAAAAGTTACATTTTTGCAGTTCCTTGGAGTGGGCAGGTGGGTGGGGAAAGGCCCAAGAGAGGGATACCCAGGAATAACAAGAATATTTGAGGAGGAAGGATACATTTATCATCTGGTTTGTGGTGCTGCTTTCACAAGTACACATGTCAAAACTTAATAAACAGGGCTGGAGAAATATCTTAGCTGTTAAGGCACTTGGCTGCAAAACCTAATGACCAGAGCTCAGGTCCCCAGTACCCACATAAGAACACATGCACAAAGTGGTACATGCATCTGGAGCTCATTTGCAGGGGCTGGAGGTCGTGGCACACCCATTCTTTCTCTCCCTCCTGCTTTCAAATGAATAAATATTTTTTAAAATTTAATAAACATACTTGAAATATGTACAGCATGCTGTATATCATTTTTACTTCAATAAACTACATTTGTAAATAAAATTAAATTGACAAAATGGTGCTTCATACTAAATAAAAATATGAAATAAACACAGTTTAAATCATTAAAAACTAAATCCCAAGGGAGAAGAAAGCAACCCTCAATGCTCTGTAAGCTCTGAGCACTCTATTCAGCTCTTCCTCCAAAACCCACCAGCATCATGTTGTGTGAAGTTGTAAATGGTGAGGCGAGACACTGAGCTCATGTTGTTCAGCACTGTGCTGTAGATGGAGAATCTGTTGTTGTTCTGAATGTCAGAGCGCTTTTCTCCGTAATACCAAGACACGTTGGAGGACAAAATTTCATTTTCACACTCCAGAGTCACTGTGTCGCCTTCAAAGATGACTTCTGGTGTAACTGTGAACTTAGTTTCATCTGGAAATCCACAGAAAAACTATGAGGATCCCAAAGCCAACAAGTGAAGTTGATGCCATCTGCTTCCCAGGCCATGTTTCTGCAGGGGGATGGGGGGTCCTGAGAGGTCTCCTCAATATCTCTTTCTCCAAGCTTGCCCTGCTGGACTTAGCAATGATGGAACCACCATCTTCTGACACATCAGAGCCCAAGTCAGAACTCCATTTCGAAAGTGGAGAATATGTTAAGAAATAAGACGTACCCCCACTGTTAGCAGTGATTTGAAGACATTAGTTCATAACCCTCCCCAAGCACTGAAACCCCCTTCATATGGGGCTGAGAAGTATAGGCTAATCTTATAGAAGAAACAGGTGGTGGATGGGTGGGGAGACATTCCAAAATCCACTCCTCTAAGACAGCATTCCCACCTCCACCCCAATGTTACTTGTACTATTCTGGATGTTTTGAATACATGGATATAAATCATCCACACACTTAGTTGGTCCTGCGGTCCCCTTCTTCCCTGAACCCTCCAGGAGTAGTAACATCATTTGGGTTGAGAGACACTAAGAGGGACATAAGGCTCTGCACCTCTGTAACCCTCCAACAAGGGACATTGCCACATGACCCCCTGGGTTCAATCAACACCTCCACTGTACTGAAGTCAAATGCATCCAGGAAAAATAAAGTGATGTCCTACTTACTGTTAGACACTCCTTGAAAAGAATTATAGTCCATTCTGTAGGTCTGGTTAAGGTGCTGCAGAACCTTCTCGTTGGCTTTGTGAATGGATCCAGGTTGAGGCGATGTCACCTGGAGCTCATAGTCCACCACCACACTGCCCTGGCTGGATAGAGACCACTTGGTTCAGTAAAGCAGTACTTGACCTGGAAGAGTCTAGATCCCTGCTGGTTTACATGCATGGGCATACAGAACAGCAGGAGCTGGCTGGGTGCTATGATCCTCAGGGAATCACTAAAGGAAGCCTGTCTTCTAACTCTAGATGAAAGCCCCAGGCAGGACTTGTCCGTCCACATATCTGCAGACAGACAGAAATAGAAATGAGAAAAGTGCCAGATGGGCGCTGAGATGCACGCACAGTGCACAGTGCAGGACCTGCTAACTGCTGTCCCCCAGCCCTGCTGGCCCAGGCTCATCTGATACACTAAGGCGAATGAATTCAAGACCCTGGATAGCTCTCCTTAGATTTTAGGGGGGTTTGTTGGTTTGATTTTATTTTTTGAGGTAGGGTCTCACTCTAGCTCAGGCTGTCCTACAATTCACTATGTAGTCTCCTTCAGTGTTTTCTTTCCTTCCCCCCACCCCAGAGTTTAGGACTTTTATTTTGTCCTAAAGTCACTGAACCAAAAAGTCATGATAAAACATTCTTTTATGACCCCTAACATACACACACACACACACACACACACACACACAGCCACAACTATTTGTAGGGAAAAATGGTTTTGTACATGGAATGAAACAATATGAATTAAAAACTTACAGATAAGGGTTAGCACTATCACTTTATTTAAATATGCAGTTTATATAAATATGTAAATATCAAAACCAGCAGGATATCACTTGAAGTGAAGACCGACATTGGTTTTCACCTCTCAGACTGCTCATGCTGGGCACCCCACACCCTACACCACTACTGGTTGCTTCCCTTTCCCTGATGTGTTGGTTTCTGCCCTCAAAGGAAAATGAACAAATTACAGCACTCTTACGTGAACTGCGTCACGGTCACCGATTTGAATCCTGGCAAAATGCTGTAACCCTTTTGGAACTGGAAAATAAGGCAAGACAGTGTTGTGTGTCAGAGACTCGTGAGAGATATCAATGGTTTACAACATAGTAGACAGTGGTTACCTGCACTCAACCTGAAAAAGACTGGGCTTGTTAACACTCCATCAAGGATGGTGGAGGAGGTTCATGAGGCTCCATCCCTTCCTGAGGAGCCACTAGGTGCTTAATAGTAGCTGGGAAGGGTGGAGACATTTTCCTCAGTGGTATAACCACTGTAAGTTGCCTATACTCAGTAAATAACACTCCACCCATGCTCATGTAAGAAACCCTAATGAAAGTCAGGAGGACACACACACGTGCACACAAACACACAAACACACATGCACACATGCTCACACACACATGTGCGCACACACACACTACACACACATACACACACGTGCACACACATGTGTGTGACGAGAGGGTGAGCTGAGAAGAGGTAATATAATCAAAATATACTACATACGTGTATCAAATTATGAAAATTAAATACTTTAAAATATTTTATTTATTTATTTGTAAGCAGAGAGATGCACAGTGAGAGAGAGAGAGAGAGAGAGAGAGAGAGAGAGAATGAATATAGACATGTCAGGGCCTCTAGCTACTGCAAACTCCACATGCATGCATCGCTTTGTGTATCTGGCTTATGTGGGTACTTGAATTGTATGGGGAATTGATCCTGAGTCGTTAGACTTTGCAGGCAAGCACCTTAACTAAACTCTCCAGCCCCAAAACTAAATAATTAAAAAAAAAACTTTACAAAGAAAATGGAGAAGCAGACGTGTACAGAGACTCAGATCCTGAGTGGAACAGAGAAGGAAGGAGGAAGGGTGAAAGTATTCTAGTCTGAGCCTGGGAAGGTTTAGTAATGTTTTCCAAGGAGTCCTCACGTCTGACAGATCCAGTTCACCATGTCTGTTCTATGGGATGGAAGCAAATGTGCCCATGGCATTTCAGAGGAAGCGCCAATGCCCCTACCTGATACACGGTTGGAGGTCCTGAAGGCGGGCAGCCCCTCATGGCCACCACCATAATCTGACACCAGTGCAGCTGGGCTGAGCCAGTGTGGGGCTTCATGATATTTCTGCTTAATGCTCTTTAAGAAGTTCTCTCTGATTTGAGTTATGTTACCAGGGCATCTACAGTGTGTCAATTAGACCAGGTATCTGGATGGGTGAAACTCAAAGATTCTTATGTAACCCCGACTTTCCTTAAAAGTATGCAGGGTTCTTTAGTGTCAGCACTCCATCCAGGCACTATAGGAAATAGCAATATTTGGGTGACACACTAGGATAGGCAAGAGGCTTCTCCAGACCAGAGGCAGGGGGCTGGCTACCCAGGAGTTAGAGGAAGTCATTATCTCAGCACATTTATAACAATTTTCACAATACCAATTGGTATTGAAAGTTCTGTTTTGAATGAGTTAATGCAAGCAAAGAATGTTTCAATGGGTGAATCCAATGATGCCAGGCTTGGAAGACCATCTGGAAGTTAACACTCATACAAAATTCTCTATTTTCATCTGAGTCAATATAAACAGTCTCTAATGTGAATATCCAGTGATTTCTGATGTAGAGACATTTGAAACCCTCTGCCCAAAAGATGCTATAGTTTTTATCCATGTGATTTATGAATAAGGACAGGCATGCACCACCTGGTACTTCCAGACCAGGTTATGGGACTCTGAAGAGATTTTGGTGAATCAATAACACCAAATCCTATAGGAGCCATTTCTATGCCAGGGAGAGCTCTGATTATAGGCGAAGGTCATGTCACAGCCCCTTGAACATTGCTTAATTAATTCTCCATCCCAGGTGCATACTTAGAATTCAAAGTCACATTCATAGATTATGACTCACCTATGCTAACTATCCTCTGTGAATGAAATAGACTCAGCTCAGCCTAAACAGTTTATTAGTAAAGAGTCTCCAGGAAGCAAAACCTACCGCTCTTTCCAAGTCAGTCTTATAGGACTTATAGAGGGCAGAGGATGTGTTCTTAAGATCCTCTTGAAATCCCACATTCAGTCTGACTTTTATTTTCAGGGTAATATATCCTAAAAAACACAGGGCAAATTTTCAGAATCTCATGGAGTGTTTGAATAGAGACAGAACAGAAACATATTTCCTTGAGCTAACATTGGAGAAACCACTCAGCAAACCTTTAAAGAATGGTTACATACCTTCTGGGAGCTGGCAGAAAGGTCCCTTGGGAGGAAGTCCTTTTAGGCAATTACAGTAGTGCCCTGAGAGGGAGTCATGCTCTTGACAAGTGAGATTATGGAGGCACCTTTCCCGAGGCCACACATAACCTGTCTCACAGGAGCACAAGATTTCATTTCCAGAAGGTCTGCAGACTGTCATCAACCGGGAGGGTAAGGAGAGAGAAGATGGTCACCATCCTTGCACTGGCAGACTGCAAGTGCATACACATGTAGGAATCCTAACTCAACTCCACACTGCCCTTCTGGACAGCTCAGCGGGATTGCATGGGATTCATGTGGGCACATACACATCATCAGGCCTTGGGCATGGCCATCTGAAAGGAAGCTGCGGTGATTAGGAGTGTCTTTAAGTGGCCGGTGACTGCTCAGTCATTTTTGCAGCCATGAGGTGTCTGTGACGATGAACAGATGTCTGAATATAGAGTATGAGGTGACCAGAGCATGTCTTTCTCTGGGAACAAACAGTTTCTTGTAGTGGCCACCTCTATGATAAAAGGATTGTGCTAGGTGACCAATAGAATGCTCAAATTGATGGGGTGACTGAAGCTTCCCCTTTCTCACTCTCCCTCTCTCTTCTTCCCTTGGCCCTTCCTCTCTTCTTCTTTTTCTCTCCTCCTTCTGTCAGTTTTTGTCCTTCCTCTATTCCTCTTTCTCTCCTCCCCTATCAGTTCTCCCCTCCCTCTCTTCCTTCCTCTCTCCTCCCTCCTCTCAGTCATTCCCTGCTAACAGCCAGCTGGATGACCTTGTAAGTGAATTTTCTAGTCCCAGAAGAGCCCTCAGGTAAAAGACCTTGAATGCAGCTAAGCTACTCCAAGATGCCTGACTCTCAGAAAACTGCAAAATAATACTACATGCCTGTTGTTTCACAATGCTTGGTTCAGGGAGAGATGCTTTCTCAAAAAATCAGGTGGAGAGTGTGTTAGGAAGATACTCAATTTCAAACTGTAGTCTCCACACACATGCACTTGCACACACATGCATCTGTACACATAGACACATGTACCACATGCACCTGCACACATAGACACATGCACCACATGCACCTGCACACATAGACACATGCACCACATGCACCTGCACACATAGACACATGCACCACATGCACCTGCACACATAGACACATGCACACACACATGCACCTGCACACATAGACACATGCACACACACATGGACCTGCACACAGAGACACAAGCACACACATGTACCTGCAGACATAGACACATGCACACACACATGCACCTGCACACATAGACACATGCACACACACATGAACCTGCAGACATATACACATGCACACACATGCACCTGCAGACATAGACACATGCACACACATGCACCTGCACACATAGACACATGCACACACACATGCACCTGCATACACAGACACATGCACACACATGCACCTGCACACACAGACACATGCACACACAGACACATGCACCTACACACATGCATACATAGACACATGCACATACATGCATCTGTACACATAGACACATGCATACACCTACACCTGCACACATAGACACATACACACACATGAACACACAGACACATGCACACACCACACCCACAAGCAAAAAAGAAAAACATAAAATATAAATTCACACCCAAAGCTCAAGTGTCTGCAGTCACAAGATATTTAAGGATGATAAACTACTTAGAGATTTGATGCTTATTGCTCTATTTTATTTATTAGCTTTTTTCTCTAGCACCACATAGATGTATGGGTTTCCATAAAAATATTGAGAAAAAATTGTTTTGAACAAAACAAAATTTATCAAGCACTTAATTGCCTCTCATAGTCAGGAGAAGTAATTTCTGAGGCAGAGGATCTGGGTTGACTGGGAATGTAGAGGAGACCCCGTTGGCTTTTGTGAGATGTTTTAGAAGGGAGGACATTTGTGCATGGTATCTTTGGGAAACAGACAGGAGCTCACCAGGGTTGGTGCACTCACACTGCACATCGACAACATTTGGAAATCACTGGCTCCAAGACATGAATGTTAGTCATAGGATTCATGGGAAATAACATCAAAGGGTGCAATGAGGGACCTATGCCAGGTTCGAGTGGCATCTATTCAGAATCTCTCTCTTTCTGTCTTTCTTCTCTCTCCTTGCAAATAAATAAATAAATAAAATGATATTTTAAAAATTAAAATGAATAGACTAACTTGTAGGTGGACTATTTATAATATGAGGATTCAAAACAAACAGAAAAACACCCAGAGAAACTTTTATTCTTGACTCTGTTTCAGGATGATAAAATCCACCATTGGTGAGTGCTTTCAAGTTTACAAAGCAAAATTTATGGGACAAAAGGTAGTCTCATTTCACAACACCTAAAGGATACCTAGTCTCTAGGGATGGTGTCCTGAGACAAAGGAGACATAGCATGACTTTGAGAGAGTCAAAACCCAGAAAGTCCAATTGATGCCTTGGGAGTATGATTCAGGTTATGTGCCTGGTTCCAGGCTCCCTGCCTGAGGTCCAACAGCAAAGACCCTGTTGGCTATCAATGGCCTGAGCCAGTTCTTTCTCTACCCTCAGAGGAAGACCCAAGGGTTTGCCACAAAGGACCTGGCCACATCTTGATGCCAGTTTATGACAACCATCATCCAAACTCTCCAGCAGACCTTTGGCACTCACTGTGAATAAGGCTGCCCTGGCTGCAAATTTACCAGAAGGGGGTTCATCTGGGGAGGCTGGGAAGTCAAGTCACACAGGAAGACCGGTGAGTCATCTCACTTGCCAAAAGATACCAAGGCTCTAGCAGAGAGCATCTCGGTGCGCCTTCCTCCTCCTATGTCCTATCCTCCATTCTCAGGTAGCGGCTCTGTCACTCACCTGTGGTCACTGCTATGCTCAGAATGTCAGCACCTGGGTCAGGGCTGTTTCCTTGGATTGGGAATCTAAGGCTGTTCAAGTGAGCTTTGATGGACTCCAGGAAGGAGACATTTTCAAAACTGATCTCGATATCCACAGAGTACTCCTCCAGCGCAGGCCTGCTTGTCGCAGCTGAAACGACAGCACATGAAGGCTGTGAGCACTTACCCAGAGCAGGTAGAGCCGAGGGCATCGCGGCCATGGAGGTTAGAGACACATTCACGTGGATACCAGGCACTTGTCAACTAGACAGGATTTAGAATACTATGGAAACACATCTTTGGGCATGTCTGTGAGGAATTTTCTAGATTAGGTGGAGATGGGAGGACCCACCTCAAATATGAGTCACACCACTCCATGAGTTGGGGTTCTGGACTGCCTAACGAGGGGAAGGCAGGCAGGACAGCAGCACCTCACCCTCCTGCTGCCCTGCCTTCCCCGCCATGCTGGCCTCTGGCCTCTGATGCTGTAAGCTGACAGTAACCCTTCCTTAATGGACAGGTATCCATCGCAGCTGCACATGAGTCCATAAGAATGGCTGGAGAGATGGCTCAGTGGTTAAAGGTGTTTGTTTGCAAAGCCTGCTGGCTGGGGTTTGATTCCCCAGTACCACATAAAGACAGATGCACAATGTGGCACATGCATTTGGAGTTTGTTTGCAGTGGCAGGAGGCCCTGGTACATTCATTCTCACTTTGTCACTTTCTGTCTGCCTCTTCCTACATCTGTCTGTCTCTCTCTCTCAAATGAATAAATAATTTTTTTTAAAATTCTAATGCATTCTTTTAGGGAAAAAGAAGATTTTACCTACCTAGCACCAACTGCTACCCTAACCTTGGAGCCCCAGGTGCCAAGAACTACTTGTGAAGAGTGAGCTACAGTGGGTGTATAAGACCAGAAGTAGTGTGACCCAGCAGAGAGGGCATGCCTCATCCACAGCAAGGGGTCAGTGTCCTTCTAGCACCGTGCAGTGCCTTGCACACATTCTAAGATCTCAACCCTGTTGCGGGACTTGAAGAGCTCGGGCAAGTCACCCAGTTACCTCCCTTTGCTCGTGCCTACTGTGTCTTGAGTGTCCAGAATACGAATGGTGCTCAGCAAAAGTTAGCCACTTGGAAACTGAGATAAGAGAGACTTCCAAGTTGTCTCTCAGCAGCTGATTGCTGGCAAGCTAACGCTCCCTGACACACAGCTGTCAAATAAATTGCCTGAAAGGAAAAGGTTGGTTCAGTAGAGAGAAACCCTGAGGGAGATTTCTTCCTCTGGGGAGGAGGGGATATTTATGCCGGGAAGCATAGTAGACCATGGAAGAGCATGGTGGGTTTGTTGAAGCCAGAGAGGGGCTTCAGCTTTGTCCAACAGGCAAAGAGAGCTTGTTTTCAAGAGGAGAAGGGAGATTTTATGTCATGTGACTCAGTCTCCGTGCTAGGAGACACTAGGCAAAACCCCAAAGCCATAACCCAGGTGACCTAGGGTTACCCTGACAACAGGGAGTTGTTCAACTGCAGCAGGGGTAAGAGTTGGGGTGAGACTTGAAGACATATAGATCAGAGAGAAAGTTATAAATCAAGGTTGTCTCAGCTCAGTCTGGGCAGCAGAGGGACTCTTTTTTCTAATTATGTATTTGTTTATTTGAGAGAGAAAGACGGAGTATGGGTGTGTCAGGACCTTCCTGACGCTGCAAATGCTCGCGCTGCTTTGTGCATCTGGCTTTATGTAAGTACTGGGGAATCAAACCAGGACCCTCAGGCTTTGCAAGCAAGTGCCTTTAACCATTGAGCCATCTTTCCAGCCCCTAAAGGGACTCTTAAAGTGACAGATGTATTCTAATGACACTCACTTCAGACAGGCCAGACTATGGATATGACCTTGGAATTATTCTCCAGCTTCCCATATTGCACCGTCTTGGCCACCAGTTGGAAGCTTCCTGGGAGTCGGAGCTGATTCCTTCCCTTCCCACGGCCTCACTCACTCATCTGTACCCAACCCTCCTCGAGTCTAACCACAAATTCACCTCTCTGTTACCCAGATAGTCTTTGGCCCAGTCTTACCAGGAATATTCAATTGGAATAGACATCAGAGTGCAAGATGTGACCTCAAGTAAAGGTTCAGGAAGAAAGTTCAAAAAATGTCTTTTTTTCCTCATATGGATACATTCAGAATATTTTTAAAGGAGAAAATACTACTGAATATTCCCAAAATTATTACTTTAAAATTTAAATGAAATCTGATAGCAAAATATATGCTTTAGTATACAATTTAAATTCCATGTCTAATTTTTAAAAGGACAAATATTATCCTTTTAAAATGTCCATAATATTGTACAATTAAAAAAATTCTAAGGACTATTGATGTAAAACACTAAGAAAGTTTGTTATGAAAAACTCTAATGATTAAATATTACAGAAATTTGGAATGTATATTTGCTTGGAGATGCAAACATTAGTCTTAAAAGGCTAATTTTTTGTAACTTATTTTGCAAGGAGAAAAAGAGAGAGAATATGTTTGTGTCAGGGCCTCCAGCCACTGAAAATGAACTCCAGATGCATGTGGCACTTAGTGCATCTGGCTTTATGTGGGTATTGTGGAACCGAATCCAGGTTAGTAGGTTTTGCAGGCAAGTGCCTTAACTGCTGAGCCATCTCTCCAGCCCTGTGGAGGCTGGTTTTACCCAGCAACCTGGCTGAGAAATTATTTTATTTTAGCATCAATCCTACTTGCTGTAATGAACTTGAATTATAAAAAAGTCTGTACACATATTTTATGTATTCATCTTTTATGGGTTGGTTCTACTTTATAATGGAATGTTTCCGTGCAAGTAAAATAAAGAAACTTTTAAAACCTAAGCTGGAATGTCAACCCGTCATGATACTATGGCATTGCCTCAGGTTTCCTGTTTTCTTTTTGATTCTCAAATGTTTTGTGATGAAAACAAGCTTCCTGGAAGAACTGTTGATCTTAATGTGTGCCATTCTAACTCTGGGAACATTTGCAAGGAAGGTAGCTACACAGTATTTATAAGGTCTTCCTTCCAGAACATTCTTTCCCTGAAAAGTTATGCATCACTATTTACTCCCCTGGAGAACTCACTAGCTCCAGGGTCCTCTTCCCCCACGGGTACAAACAGGGTTTCCAGGGCAGCAGCTGATTTGGAAGTGAGTTGAGGTCAGTAACAATCCTGTATCCCCCACTGCATCATCTGCCCACGTGCACCCCAGGTCTGCTCCCAGCACATCACACCTGCCCTGCTGAGGTCCTCCCTGGTCCAGAACCACCTTCCTGTGCAGAACAACTGTGTGCCAGAAAAGCACACGTGATCCATAAATATCATTAAAGCCAAGGCAGTTCCACACAAATTTTCATAAAGCCATGTCCAAAGCATAAAGCCCCCAGAGAAAAGGATTCTGGGAGTTTAGCAAGGTTTAGACTGTATGATTCATGCAATGGCCAATTTAACATTAGCTTCTAAAGTCTGCTTTCTCTCACTGCCTGTCACGTACTCAGCACCTAAGAGAGCGTCAGTCACCCTCAGGCTAAGCATCACCTCTCTTTAGAGGCTGGCAAGGATGGGGAACCTGTAATACCCAAGGGAAGACCATCCCTCCTTCTCCCATCTTCCTCCTCTTTGTCCAGCAATGGGGTCTTGTCATGTAGCTCAGGCTCACCTCAAACTCCTGATCCTCTTTCAATAGCCTCTCAAGTGCTGGGATGACTGTGTGTCACCACACCTGGCTGGAAATGCTGTCATTAAAACAGCAAAGTCCTGCCTGATCTTCCTCTCTTAGGCTGGAGGAAACAATGTTTGCATTGTTAAATTGTGTGTGTGTTCACGTGTGTTCAGGTGCGAGTGATGTGAAAGACCAGGGACATCTTCAAGTGTCATTTCTCAGGCTTCTTTCCACATGGGTCTGGAGATCTAACCCAGGTCCCCATGGTTACAAGACAAATGATGTAGTGAGCCCCCTCCCCAACCTCTCACCCAGTTGCATTTTGCCTGACAGTTGCCTAGGAGAAAGGTAAAGGAAGCAAGAAAACCGATGGGCAGGGCAGAGGAGTGGGTGTCATGATTATTATTTCATGGTTTAAAAGCCTTTTTTAATGCTTTAAACCATGAGCAGAGACCTGAAGAGGCAAACCAAGAAGTCACTGGAAGAAGACCCCCTAGCTGGGTGTGGTGGTTCACGTCTTTAATCCCAGCTCTCTGGAGGCAGAGATAGGATTGCTGTGAGTTCAAGGCCAGCCTGGGACTACAGAACAGGTTCCAGGTCAGCCTGGGCTAGAGTGAGACCCTACCTCAAAAAAACAAGAAACAAAACAAAGAGGCTCTCATATGGAGGCTCTGAGTCCCAGGCCCCTTGGCTCGTTAAAGGAACACAGGATGATGACTTCTGCTGTGGGTCACTCTTTTTGGCCTGCATTCTAGGACTGAATCAAGGCCCTCAGGATGCATGTAGGGGAGGTCACCCAGTTACCCAGCTATTAGCCTGACAGCATGGCTTGTGGGTAGACACACACCTTCCCTCTGGCTCTCCTCAGACACACCCAGAGCCTGAGGTTAGCAATGTCAAGCCCTGCCTTCCTGGCCTCTCCTGAGTCTGAGGCCCGCAGAGCCTGGGAAGAGATGCTTCTTGTCCTGTCCCTGGCTCCAGGGGACACAGAAGGGCCATAGCACAGCTCCACTACGTCCGTGGATTTCAGATGGCCTGTCCTCTCCTCTGCTACCTCTCAACCATCTGGCAGCTGACTGCTGCCTGGTTTCTTTTCCTCCGTCTCCTTCACCCCTTGTTGTTTGTCTGGATTTTCTGGCTCATTGCTGCCCTGAGTGGAAGGTGGCAGGCGCCAGGTGTCATCCGTGTCAGACGATGTCTGTCCCAGGCCCAGGAGACACTAACCAACCAGGCTTTCCCCTCTTTCCTATAACTCCCTGCCAGCCTCGCCGCACTTATCTGAAAGAGATTTCTGGAAAGTTGGCCACAAACTGTGACAAGCTATGCTGGACGTTGACCACAGCTGTTCAAGCAAACAATATTACTTTTGCTTGGCAACATGGATGGGAACTATGGTTGCCCAGAGGCAGTCTAAATGGACGCATAACTGAATCACCCACCAGTAAAAGAAGGAAGCCTGCTGGCTTTGCCCAGGAGAGGGGAGCCTGGTATGGTTTTCTGTTGACCAAAGGGGACAGCACTTTATCAATGTTTATGATTTTACTTTCTCATTTCTCTTGGGGTGTTGGTGGTATAGTGGTTAGCATAGCTGCCTTCCATTTCTCCTGCTCTGAGCCCAAAGCAAGAACCATAAAAAGATACCTATTTTTTAAATTTAAATTTTATTTTAATATTCAATATTTTAATGCAAGTAGAGAGACAGACAGACAGAGAATAGGCATGCCAGAGGCCTCCAGCCACTGCCAGCTGCATGCGCCACTTTGTGCATCTGGCTTTATGTGGGTACTGGGAAATTGAACTCGGGTCGTTAGGTTTTGTAGGCAAGTACCCTAACCACTGAACCAGCCCGAGATACCTATTTTTTGTTGTTTCTTGATATTGTCAAGAAAGGGGCAATCTAGCAGCACTGTCTGTGTCATACTGTGACTCTGCTTAGCAGGTATTTTCTCAGAAGATCCTGCTCTCCCTTTCAAAGCAGGAAGGTTTGTCACTCAGGGAGGAATTGCCAGAATTCCAGGCTGTGGCTCACCCAGCAGGTGTGGATAGAGGAGAAGGTTGACATCAGTGGACTGTGAAGTCAGTCCAGAGAATGAATTCTACTAGCTATCCATAAGCTTATATCATTAAGATTAGCACTACATGGGGCTGGAGAGATGGCTCATATATTAAAGCACTTGCCTACAAACCTGAAGACTTGAGTTCAATTTCCAGTACCCACATAAAGCCAGATACACAAAGTGGCTGGAGGCCCTGGTGCACCCATTCTCTCTGTCTTTCTCTCTTCTATCTCTCTCTGTTTGCAAATAAATAAATATAAAAATAAGATCCACATAATATTCTTTTTTTTTTTTTTTTTGGTTTTTCGAGGTAGGGTCTCACTCTAGCCCAGGCTGACCTGGAATTCACTCTGTAGTCTCAGGGTGGCCTTGAACTCATGGCGATCCTCCTACCTCTGCCTCCCGAGTGCTGGGATTAAAGGCGTGCGCCACCACGCCCGGCCCCCACATAATATTCTTTACCTGGGGATATGGGACAGACATCCTCACTCCATAAGGCTGCTTCAAGAGTTATGAAATGGAACCCCATGGCAAGAACCAGAAACACACAAAGAAAACCGAGACTTTTAGCTATATGTGATGACATGAGGGAAAGAGATTAGAAGTGGAATGTCTTCTTACTCGGCATTAGACTTTGTTCTCCTGTAACTATTTTCTCTGCAGAATTATTGCTAATGAGCTTGGATAGCTTGTTAAAAACTCCTAGCCTAGTGTCTGGCATGCCACAGTCAATAATAACAGTAATGCAGATTAAAATCTATATAATGACTATATTCTAACAGATGTGCACTGGTAGTCAAGACAAACGAACATTATTCTGATCAGGTCTTACCAGTGGATGGCTAAACACATAAAAGGGAACACTAGGGTCTGGAGACATAACTCCGTTGGCAAAGAATTTGCCTGATAAACTTGAAGACCCAAGTTTAATCCCTAGATCCCAAATGAAATTGACAGACAAGGTAGCAATCTCTGTAATCCCAGCACTGGGGAAGCCGAAACAAGCGGACCCTTGGGACTGGCTAGCCAGCAAGTCTAGCCTAGTTGGTGATCTCCAAGCTAATGAGAGACACTGTGGACCATATTCCTGAAGAACTAAAGTCAAGTTGGTCCTCTGGGCCTACAGATGCATTTGCACATGCATGCATACAAACATGTATTAAAAGAAACCCAATAATCAAAATTGTACAAAAAGGCCAAACATTCATGGCATTCAATGTTAAGCCTAAATCTGAAGTAAAACTAGTGGAACCCAGACACCAACCAGGCCTTGCTCTCACTCCACCACCATGCTGTCCTCTCAAACCACCCAAGAGATAGCACAGCTATGAGACCCTCAAATGCTGTTCTACAAAATGGGAAATACATAACATTTCCTGGACCCAGATCATAAGGGTCAGTAGCCCCGAGCTGAAAGGTCTGCAGAGAAGCAGTCAGGGCCTTGCTCTGGCTGAAAGGTGAGAGAATGCCAGAATCATCCATGACCTCCCTCTCTGGCCAATCATTCCTTTTGAAGCCAAGACACAGCAAATATAAAAAAATATATCTTATATATTTTACATATCATTAATAATAATACTAGGCTGAAGATATAGCTTGAGATAGAGTATTTGTCAAGCAACCAAGAGACCCTAGATTCAATACAGTGTACCACGAGAGAAAGAGGGAGGGAGACAGGCAGCACAAGGAGGGAGGAAGGCAGGTGTAGCTTGCAGAGTATGTCATCTGATGGACCAGTTAAGAGGTGCACGTACCTGCTCGTTTTTGCCTTAGTGACTCTTCACCTGCCATTCCACGTTCATGGAGAATCTGGAAGAACATTTAGAAACTTGTCAGTTGATCCAAGACAAGTCCGCTCACACAGCCCATCCTAATGACAGCTTTCACATGTGGATTTAGGGTTCGTGCCACTATGCCCAGGGGATGGTGGGAAAGACGTGGACTCCTCTCTGTGATGTGTGCCAGGAGTGTGTTTGTTATAGACTCATCACCAGATGCAGGAGTGGAAGAAGTTGCTGTTCCCAAGTGTCTCAGTGTCTCTGCAGTGTGGGCGTTATCAAGGAACATTCATCACTCTGCTCTGAACTTGACATTCTCTAATGAAGACTAGAGTCATGCCAGTGACCTGCTAGGTCAGTGTGGTGACAGCTTCCAGCACTTGGGCTGCCAGCATTTAGGTAGCATGGGACGGTTAAACCATCCCCTGCTTAGATATGGCTGCTCCTGGGGCATCTTCCTCAGCCTATGACTGAGGGCTGCATGCGTCCCAGGACAGCGATGATAAGTTCATGTTGCCATGACAAAAGGTTGGACACCCCTGCACCCAGATGACCCTGTTTCTGGGTGCTATGGCCAGCTCTAGTCAGGTCACCTCCATATATGACTGTATTTGCCAGCTGTGTTATCTTGGGAAAGTCACTGATTCTCAATGAACCTCACTGTAAGTAATGTGGGATAACAATAGTGCCAGATGCACGGGACTGTGACAAGATCCAAGTGAACTCCAATGCGGGCATGCTAAGCTCTGAGTAAGCTTTAGTTATACAGTTGATGGTTTCTGAGCAGAGACCATAGACTCTGAGTCAAACTTGTGCTTCACACCATAAAACAGTTGTGCCATCGTGGACAAGCTGCTTAACTTTTCAAAGCCTCCATCCTGATCAATAATCTACTTATCAAGGTCATTGTAAGGTCAAAGAAATGGTGACTAAATAAAAAGAGCAGAGAACAGCCTTAGTTACAGTACATGAGCAGGCATCACGCCATTCTAAGCAGAACTGTCTGTCCACCACCACCCGGTCCACTCTGAAGTTCCTCTCCTTTCATCATGGAGCTCTGACCTCTGACATTGGTCAACGGTGCTCATGGGATAAGCAGCAGCTCAGCAGCTAGTGACCAAGCCTACCCTTACCTTGACCTAACATGGCCTTTCTCACACTTGCCTGATAGAGGCAAGCTTTCCTGTGATGTGTCCAATCTAAACTCCCTGTCCCTTTGAAGCGTTCCCAAATGACCCTGCCCACAGAGAGGTGGTCTTTCCTATGAACTTCACACACAGAGCTGATTTTGGCCATCCGTGTTGATTTTCAAGTTAGCTTGCTCATAACTATTACAAGCAATTCCTAAGATGTAGCCTGCACTCTATCCTGGGCAGTCAGAGTTCATTATCCACATTTCACTGGCAAGCAAGCACAGGGGCATGAGGTCAAAGACTTTGCCTAAGAACACACTGCTATATGGCACAGACAAGCAAGTCATGAAGTGCCCATTTGTGCAATCATGGTGCTCAACCTAGGTGGGTAATCAACAGCTGGCTAATTGGCTATGAGATCAGCTCAGAGGCAGGGAACCTTTAACTGATATTGGGATCCAAGGCAACCTTGAATGGGGACCAAGAACCTGATCTCCAAGGGGAAGTCCCCACTAACCACAGGTCTACAGAAAGGCTACACCTTTTTAAATCTCACCAAATTAGCAAAATTTGTCTCATTTAACCAATACTAGTCTCACTCTCCTTTGAAGATTCTGTTTGTATTTTTCAGAAATCAATGAGAACTGCAGACAGCTGAATTCCACCATTATGACCTGAGATGATGGGGGACACCTAAGCAGGAGACAAGGCACCTCAAACTCACCATTTAGAGTCCTAACACAACCTCGAAAGAAGAGGTGTGATGAGCAAAAGAGCTATTCCCACAGCAAGGCACATATCCTGGAGGATAATGGAGATAGTCACCAATGGTGCCCAAAATTGTCCAAAAGACAAGTCCAGACTCTTAAGAACTCAACAATTAAGCAAACTTAAAACTCATCCACCATGACTCAGGGGGGTTTGCTGAAGAGGTGGTGGAAAGAATGTAAGAGCCATGGTGGGGGAGATTATCTAATGCACAAAAGGGTGTGACATCCTGGTTTTAAGGGGTTTCTCTAATAATACATGTTACTGAGCATCTTGATATATATATATTTAAAGCTTTGCCTATGGTCATCCCCCTTTGGGGAGAGTCATGATTCGAACTCAGCTAAACTGGCTCCAAAGTCTGCTCTACATGGACACTAAACATCTCCAAGATGTCCTAGGAACAGGGCTTGTCTCCATGAGACTGTCTCTTCTTACCCAGTGTTGTTTTTTTAATTCCTTCCTTTTCCATCTTTCTCCATCTGCTCCTTTACATGGTTGGTCCCCATCCCTTCTTAAGTTACACTTTGAGAAAATTAACAGATGAAAGTGATTTACAGCTGTGCGTATTTTGATGCCCTGACGAGATGCTGGCTGGAGAGAACACTGAAGTGTGTAGGAAGTGAGTGTGGGGAGGAACTGTACACATGAAAATTTGTATTCATTCTTGAAGAAATAGATAGAAACATGATTGGAATTTCAAAATCCCAATCTTGCTTTGCTTGCAGAGCTGTTATTTTTAAGGTGCATAGTATTCAGGAACTGAAGGCACACCGTTGATATATAGGGTGGTTCCTGTCGGCTTCCCCTGCAGCCTGCTTTGGCCCTGTGCCCAGGCAGAGGAATGTTCTGGCCTGAAATCCTGCCTCATCTGGAGGCTGGCCACACATCCAAGCCCTGGGCTGTAGCGGGGACTGAAAAAGAACTAGGGAATGTAAGTCTCAGGCATCACCTTGGGCAGCTCTCCCAGGTCAAGTGTGTGTGTGCTGCTCATTTTCCAGTGGAACCTTACAGTTGGGGTCTGCTGCTGTCTGTGATGTTAGAATCAAGGTACATTTCAGTTCTAATGAAGAGGCTGGGTGTGGTGCCATATGCCTTTGATCCCAGCACTTGGGAGGCCAAGGTCCGAGGATTGCTGTGAATTCAAGGCCACCCTGAGACTACATAGTGAATTCCACATCAGCCTGGGCTAGAGTGAAACCCTACCTAAAAAAAAAAAAAAAAGCAGTTCTATGAGGTGTTGTGAGAATACAATCCCTCATCTCTCTTCCTCCAGAGGTGTGCAGGCAGGTCCAGAAGACCTTCCTCATAACCAGCACACCTCAAGTGTGAGACCACTGCTTAGAACCTCTGCTTTGTGTTGACTTCTTGAATATTTAAGGTAATGATCTGGAATTTTCTGGGAGCATCTTTGCAAAGTGCTGCATCCTGCCCCTCCTGTCTGTGGTTCAGTGGTATCCATAGCTGGGCTGGTCAGTCCTGGGCAGGTGCTGGAGTCTCACTGTGACTCACTCCCACCACCTCAGCTTCTCACTAGTTGGGAAAGCCATCCACTTCTGGAATCCTCCGTGGCTTATATGGGGAATGTGCAGAGGCATGGCAAGAAGCTGGTGCCATCTCAGACAAGGGTGACACCTGTGTCCTCCTTGGCTAAGGCTCACATGTCCAAGTCCACAGGTCTTCCCAGTTTGGGAAACAGAGATCCCAGCACTTGCCTTTTCTCTTCAACTCTGCATGCTGGGTAGAATGACTCAGGAGGGAGGGCAGGTCCAGCTTGGGGCTGAGAAGGTTCCACTGCGCATTCACTTCAGACGAGAAAACAGCCCCCCTTGGACCCGCATCTGTGTGTTCTATGCTAAGCCCCCCACAGAGGATCTGAACCATAACTTTGTCCAGAGGGGATTTCCTGATGGCAGAGTTTCAGCCTGAAGAGACAAGGTCACCAATCCCAGGAAGCGCCCCACCTTTCAGACATGAAGGCTTTCCAAATAACTCTGGTGGGAGTGGGGTGGCCTGGAGTGGAGGAAGGCCATCGATCAGGAATGAGAGGTGGCTTTGAAGTGTGGAAAAGAAAGAAGGTTGTCACCAAAGTCTCCAGCTGTCTCAATTCACAACCCTCTTTGTCTGAGCCCTGCCTCTCACTTCTTCAGTTGATGTGGAGTGTGTGCGGGACAAAACTCTTTGTCTCCGTGTTTGGTAATTAATCACCTTTCACCTTTGCAAGAGTCCTGCTTGTGCATCTCTTTATCAAAACATTTATATCAAAACGCATTTATTTGTACTTCAATTAAAAATAACTATTGGGCTGGAGAGATGGCTCAGTGGTTGAGGCACTTGCCTCCAGTGCCTCGGGCCCTGGGTTCGGTTCCCCAGGGTCCACATATGCCAGCCCCATAAGGTGGTGGCTCTCTCTCTCTCTCTCTCTCTCTCTCTCTCTCTCTCTCTCTCTCTCTCTCTCTCATCTCTCTGCTTGAAGATGAGTAAATAAAATGTTTAAAAATAAATAAATAAATAACTATTGAGGGATGGTTAAGTGCTTGCCTGCAAAGCCTAACAATCTGGGTTTGGTTCCCCAATACCCAGGTAAAGCCAGATGCACAAAGTGGCACATGCATCTGGAGTTTGTTTACAGCAGCTGGCTGGAGGCACTGGTGTGCCATTTTCTTTGTCTGTCTCTCATCTTTCTCTCTCTCTCTACTTGCAAATAAGCAAATAAAAATATTTTAAAATAACTACTGAGCCACACATGGTGGTGCACATGTTTAATCCCAGCACTCGTGAGATAGTGAGAGGGTCATCGTGAGTTCAAGGTCAGCCTTGGATTACAGAGTAAGTTCCTACCTAGGCTACAGTGAGGCCCAACCTCAAAAATATAAATTAAATAAAATAATAACTATTGATCCAGAAGTCCTTGGGCTCTGCACTGCCACCATGATGTTAAGGAATCATATATATGAGAATGTTGAATCCTTACAAGTCAAAGGAGAAAATGCTAATTATTGTCATTTTTATGCTGAGGACATAGGCTGAGAGAGACAAGGAAACTTAAACCAGTCTCCGAAGCTGGTAAGATCAGAGCTAGGCTTCAACCCAGGCCTGAAACCAAGGAGAGAGTTGCTACTTGGTACTGAAAACCCCCCAAAGTCCTTAGGAGGTCATAGGACCTAAGGGTTGGTTGTTTGGCCAAATGACTATGTTATGACCATAAAAATGTCCTCTAAGTATGTACTTTTATGTCCAAAGATTGGTGCAGCTCTGACTGTTGATTAGAGAAGCTTCTCTTTGCAGATGGTGGTGACTACTGAGGAGACGTCAAATTGAGTTCTCAGTGCTAAAGCAGACATGTCTATCAGGCCCTCCGGTGCTCAGGGAACATTGTAGGAAGAAGGGGGAAGAAAGAATGTAAGAACCATAGGAGTGCTCTGGAAAGCTCCATAGTGGAGTGCTTTGGAAAGCTGTCTTCTGGATATGAAGTGGCTGCTGTATTTACGACCTCACAGTGGCTGTCATTACCTGCACAAGACCTGTACAATGTTTGCCCCATCAACGCGTCATCATGGATGATGGGGGGGGGGAGGCAACAACAACAACAACAAGACATCAAGATGGAAGAGATTCTTGCTGCAAAGAAGGGGTTAGTGAAGGAATAGCAAGGGGCAAAAGAAGGTAATGGAGGGTGTTACAATAAAAATACATTATGTGCATATATATGAAAAAGTTTATAAAATAAAAAGAAAGCATTGTGGTAGCTTGTATGTATGTCCCCCATAGACTCAGGTGTTTATTAAAGCTTGTCTCCAGACACGTGGCTGGAGGAGGCATCAGTGGGGGCAGATCCTGGGATCCAGTCCTTAGGTGTGTTGAGGGCAGATCTGAATTCCAGCCCAAAGGTATAGAGAGGTGTGAGCTCTGCTTGGGTCCCTGCCATTTGTTGCCTGGTTTTGTGTTTGTTGCTTTTGGTTTTCTCAGGCTGTCATGTTGTTGCTCTCTGCTTGGATGAATGCAAGCAGCTGTAAACTTGAGATCTTTCCCCTCTCTAAACTGTGCCGGGTTTGGATGTTCATCCCAGCATGTGAAGCTGGCTACAACATTAACGACTGGAAGAACTGGACTGTGTGATCATACGTGAAAGGCCCACCACCCCCTTTTTGTGCCTGGTGCAGGAAGTAGCATTATCCACCAAAGCCAAGAGTTGTTCCCAGTCTAAGTCTAAGTCTAAGTCCACAGATGAAAGGATAAAGAAAACATGCCTACATACAAGGGAGCCTGAGAAGGAAGGGGATTCGGACACATGCTAAGACATGGATGAACCTGATTAACAACATACTAAGTGAAATAAGCCAGTCTCAAGGAGACTGAGACTATGGGCTTTACTTGTATGATTTACCTAAAGCAGGGATGACTCTTAGAGATAGAAACAGAGTGATGGTTGCCAGGGCCTGGGGAAGGGGGAATTGGAGAAGGCTTGTTCAGTGGGTTAGTTTCAGTTCTGCAAGATGATAAAGTTCAGGCGACTGGCTGAATGGCAAAGTAAGTGTACTTATCATTCTACTTCACCATGCACTTGAAAACGGTGTTTCTCGTTATGTGCTTCACCGAAATGAAAGACCATGATCACATGCTGCTTTTTGTAAATTAGTTTTTTCAGTTGGCCATATAAAGTAGTGAATTTAGCATGAGGACTTCATGCTGCTTTCTTTTAAAAAAGACATCACTATATTCATTTTTAAAATATTTTATTTATTTGAGAGAGTGAGAGACAAAGAGGCAGATACAGAAAGAGAATGAGTATGGGTATACCAGGACCTCCTACCACTGCAAATGAACTCCAAATCCATGTATCACCTAGTGCATCCAGCCTTATGTGGGTACACAGGAATCAAACCCAGGCCATCAGGCTTTGCAAGCAAGTGTCTTTAGCTGCTGAGCCTTTAACTGCATGAGCTTCAGCACTCATGCTGCTTTTAAGATGGTAGAAGGTCAGTCCTGGGAACTAGATGACAGCTTAAGACAGTTTAAGTTGATGAGGGACACTCCAGTTCATCTGTACAATGGGACTCCTCGGCCTCTGGATTGTAAGAAGATATTATTCCTTGAAGCAGAATTACATAGGAAGATTTGGGTCCTTTGGGGCTGCTGGTAGGAATAACTGCAAAAACAATGTTCAAATTCCACTAGACATTTACAAGGTTTATCCCCTGAACAGCCTATGACCCCAGGAAATACAAGGGCTTTACAGCTTAGCACAGAGAGCAATGCCAGTGCAACGGCTAGGAACACCAAGAGATTATGAAGCAGAGGCCAAGCTAACACACAGTGGAGATACCTCAAGAAGAGACATACTAGATACGCCCTCAAGTTGGGAGAGAAATAAAGAAAAAGACACAGCAGGGAGGGGAGGTGCCCGCCTTTAATTCCAGCACTGGGAGGATTGCTGTGAGTTTGAGGCCAGTCTGGAAGGACAGAGTGAGATCCAGGCCAGCCTGGGCTAGAGTGAGATCCTAACTTGGAAAAAAGCAGCACCAACAACAAAGATAAAGGAAACTGAGATCAAACAATGAAATGTCCACAAGCTGAAAAGGGAAGTGTGGGGAAAGTCGTTTTGATGGCTAACCTTCATCAACTTGCTTTGCTACAGAGTCACCAAGGAGACCGAGGCACACCCTTGGGCATTTCCAGAGAGGACTGGCTGCTCTAACATGCCAGACTGAACCCTCTGGACCGTGAGCTAAAGTAAGTCCTCCCTCACTTAAGTTGTTTATGTCAGGTATTTTGTGACAGAATGGGAAAGCCAACTAACAACAGTCATGAAACAAAATTTGAAAGTTAAGATCAAGCATTTGAAACCCACCAGTTAAGACATGCCAAATGGGAATAAGTTGTACTCCCTAAATCAAAGTCAAATTTCCTCAAATTGGAAAAAACCCCAAACTCTTATTTCCAAGAGAACTGCTTGATCAATACTGATGCATGGAGTAAAATAGAACCACAATAGCTAAAACAACATAAATGAATACAAAAAATGCTCTTTTAGTGAGCAAACAAAAAGTAGAAAATGTTTATGTAGCATTTACTGGGTGCAGGAACATTCTAAGGTCTGTTATAAATACAAATAAACTTAATTTTTATAAAAATTACACAAAATCAATACTACTGTTCTTTGTGTGTGTGCGCACGTGCATGTTCATGAGTTTGTGCACAGTGTATGTATGCAGAGAGAGTCCAGAGGACATTGGGTACCCTCCTCTATGGCTCTTCTACCTTATTTCTTAGAGGCAGTCCCTCTCTGAACCTGGAGCTTGCCATTTGTCAGGGAGACTGACTGACTAGTGAGCCGCTGCAATCCTCCTGTCTCGGTGCTAGGTAACAGGCATGTCCACGGTGCTGGGATGCTCTTGTGGCTGCTGGAAATCAAACTCACACGAGTGGAGCAAGTGTTCTTATCCACTGAGCAATCTCTCCAGCTCCCAAAGCCACTGAGACACATAGTTACGTGTCTTCCACAATTTCCCAACCAGCAATGTGCCCAATCTCTGATGTATGAAGAAGTCCTAGGCCAACCCCATTCCCACAAGGAGCAAAAGGTATTTATCACTCTCTTTACTTAAGGTAAATGACTTTACAAGTACCAAAACAACTGGATTATCAGCAAAGATCTTAGATGTGAAGTGTGGTCCTTTGAGCTGTGATTATCATACACACACACACACACACACACACACACACACACACACACACACACTGAGAGAGAGAGACAGAGAGAGAGAGAGGGAGAGAGAGAGAGAGAGAGTCTTTTGAAGTGTGTTTTAGTCTGATGTCTAAAATGAATCTTTTGAGAATGCATCTTTTGCAGTTCTCCAAATCTGCCTTCCGGTGTTCAGATTTACAGTGTGGATCCTCAGCCTGGAGGTGCTGTCCAGTAGAAAAGGTCAGAGAGCTCTCCCAGGATACTCCCACTAACTTTAGGGTACCACACGTTGTTGCCCAGTAAACACACTATATTCCTTTGCAGCATGTTTTTCAAGCCCCTTCCCCACCACATTTCTGAAGAGCATTATTCCATGTGTGTGACCATCCCAAAAAGTCAGAGGAACTTGACCGATGGAATCACAGCAGACATGGATTTACTCACCAAAGGGTGAACAATAGGCTCTGAGTTCAAGTCCAGTGTTGCTTCGGAAGAACAGATCACAATGAACATGAAGCACAAAGTGACCCTCCTTGGGGATTTCATTTCTTCAGGTCTGAGCTGTTTGGCCTGAAATGGAAACAAGATGGCTTAGAGACAGAGCCATTTACTGAATAAACAAAGAAATAGTTTGCAAGCCTGTCCATGAGCTCACACCACACAAGGACATTTTCGAGAATCAGCTGGGGTGAGGAGATGATCTCATCGGGAAGGATGGAGACGGGCTGAGTTGGTACCAAGAGTAGGGAGAGCAGGGTTTGGGCACATTTCCTATCTATGTTAGGAAAGAGATGGATGACTGAGTCATGGATACACAGACTGAGGCAGTTTAGGGTGACTGGAACCCCGAAAGTAAAACAGGAATATCCTTGGGCTGGTCTTTGTTGTCTCTACATTGCTAGAGAGCCAGAGAAGATACCAGCTTCTTCTCTCTACCTGACCTGCTCGTCCACCTGAGCTCCTCTCTGGGGATGCAGTGGGAGGTCTCCTGGCATTGTGGTTGGTCAAGCTGAACTTTCTGAGCCAGCCTAGCCCAGACCAATCAGCTGCCTCTCTGGCTGAGGCAGGAGGCCGGAACCACAACCATGAGGTTATAAAATAGACCAGGGGAAGGCAAGTCACTCTCTTCTTGGCAGGACAGCTTACCTCCAGGTTCTATTCCCACATGGGCTTTTCCCCTCTCACCTCCCTCATGGCCCGAGCTCTCTGTACTTTTTTCTTTTCTTTCTCTTAATATGTTCTCCCAGGTCTACCAGGTTGATTCTCAAGCCACGTGGGTGCTCTCAGGCTGTGTGGGTGCTCCTATTCCCCCTTCCTTGGTCCACAGACTCTTCCTTCCCTTTCCTGACTTCTAATGAAATATAATAATTGAATAATTATCCTTCTAAATCTAGTTTTTATTTAATTCTTAAGGTAAAAACAGACTCAAACTCAGGGTTCCAGGCTTGAGAACTCTTTCCTGAGCTTCAATACCCCATATCACAATTAGAGAGCATCCTCTCTTCATTTTGACCACCTACAATGTATTTTGATATGGTTAAATCCTTCCTTGCCTATCTTATACTATTTTTTTTTCTTTTGATGCTGGAAGTAACAGTTAAATTGACCAATTGACCCCATATTAGTAGACCGTGACTCATTAGTATGAAAACTCTTGAGTTTAGTTACAAAAGTAAAACCTTAATTTTAAAATATTAAGTTTTAAAAATATTATTTATTTATTTATTTATTTGAGAGACGGAGGGAGTGAGAAAGAAAATGAAAATAGGCATGCCAGGGCTTCTTGCCACTGCAAACAAGCTCCAGACACATATGCTACTTTGTGCATCTGGCTTTATCTGAGTACTAGGGAATCAAACTAGGGCTATCAGGCTTTGCAAGAAAGGGTCTTTAATCACTGAGCCATCTCTCCCACCCCATAAAACACTAACTTATATTAGAGTGTATGATATATAATATTAACATCACAAAATAGCTTAGCTGATGTATTAAATTTTTTTGTTTGTTTTTTGAGGTAGGGTCTCGCTCTAGTCCTGGCTGACCTGGAATTCA